>JAADVY010000070.1:0-33495 GCA_023336035.1 Pythium plurisporium
AACACTGTCTCGCTGCCTCCGCGAGAGGCACATCCGACGCTCGTCTACCGGAGATCCGTGGAAGGCGCTATCGAGGCTGCCACGAATCATATGCTGCTCGATACACTCAAGTTCCCGGCAGATAGCTACGTTCTCGATAGCGCGCTCTCCCCAGCACCACCTCGAGGCCAGCGCTGGCCTGTATTTGTTCAGAACAGCCGTGGCGACGGCAGACTAGGTGAGTTGGCTCTCATTGGTGTGTGGTCGCATCATCCGAGTGTGATTTCTGACTTTCTTCAATAATAGGTGACCCGATCGGTTTCTTGCGGGCGGGATCATCGACTGCAGGTTCAAGCGCGATTCTGGTGCTATTGCCATACAATTTTCCGATGCTCTTCAACCTTCTCGTCGAGGCAGCTCGTGTGTTCCAGGCTAGTGGCCAGAGCATCAACGCCCCCAACGGAGCTTGGGTGTTCCAAGCGAAGGCCATGCCGTCGTCTTGGCGAGAGTCATTTTCAGCGTATATCGGTGCGATCCCGATCTACTACTACCAACCGTTGAAGAAGGCTCTCCGCAAGTACAATTTGCATGATCTTGTTCCTGACGTTCATGACTCGGGGCGCAGCTACCAGATATCGAGTTACCTGAATCGGTTGCGGGAGCAGTCGGGAACTGAGAACGAGAACAACAACAAGATCAATTCCCGCGCGAACAGAGTCGATGTAACAGCTCTCTCCCGATCGCTCGTTGGCTCGGAGGCTCCAGGTGCAGTTGGAAAAGACGGCTCCCAAGCAGACAATCTCACGGATGCTGTGAGCAGTATGTCGCTCCAGAGCTTGCTTCAAGTTCACCAACGATCAGCTCGAAGCCTTTTCGGCAAGGCGATGAAACTTCCGACAATGAGCATTTCACACTCGCCCTTGGTCCAGTCGTCGCTCAGCTCAAAGAACGATAATGACCTCAAGCTCCGCCCAAGCATTCGTGCGATGGAGGAAGATGACAAGCATCAGCACCCTATCGACTCGATGAGTGATTACGAATCTCGACTTATCAAGAAGGAGGCACTTCGCAACCCACTCGGTGATCCGGAGCCTGATGAGGACACACCTGCAGGCTTGAGAAGGCGCCAACTGTGCTTCAACTTGGGTAACCCGTACAAGAAGAGCACGTCAAAGGTATGGTCCTTGATAGTGGGGTGATGAAAAAGTACACGCGAATACTTAAATGGTACCTGATATGTAGCAGCAAGTCAGTAACGTATATCAAGGCGAAGCTGCAGACGAAGCTGCGGCATTGGGTGGCCAATCTCCCAAACGTCAGCGTACAAGAAAGCGCTCATCTCAGCTTAAACGTGACAAAAAGCAGGCTAAGCGCAGTCACCGAGCCCCGAGCTCGCCGTCATTCTCGTCATCACCAGGCTCCCCATCGCGCTCTCCGACTTCGGCGTCGAGCGGCTCTTCAATTACCTCATCACCAGTTCACAGCGAAGGTGGAGATTCAGTCATGTCTGATACCTCAATTGGGTCCAACTACTCAGTAAGAGCAGAGACGGCACAACTTCTCGGTGTACCATTACGAGATGGTGCAGCTGTCGATGGCGAGCATGATAAGAGTTTTGTACGCATGGTCTACGGAGTTCTTGCTGAGAACTGGGAGGCATGGAGCAACATTCTCCGCTTGATCAAAGCCAGATCTATCACCAAGCAGGTGCGACTACACACGTTGTTCTCGAGAGTGATGGAATGATTGACACCTTTGCTTGTGCAGGAGGAGGAGTTCATTATGAGTGCGCTGGCATCCATGAAGGGAGGTGATATTGTGGTTCACACCTACATCGCCCAGGCCATCCATTATGCTGCCCAGTTCAAGAAGAGCACGCTTATCCGACAACTACAAGAGCTACAAGGGAAACACCAGCCGACCAAACGGCCGGAAGAGGAGATTGAGAACAGTGCTTAAGCTTGGTCCCAAACAATTGTGATGCGTGAATCGAAACAGGTATCTACGTATCCGAGGACTGGAGCATAATGATCTGAATGTCAAAATACACCTGAACGTCGTGAATGTCGGCTGCATGATAACCAACTGCCAAGGGTCGCGAAACCGCGCACAAGGTGTGGGCACACGAAGAGACACTCAAGAACGAAGACAGGAAACACAGTGACTTGCCACTATCATCGAGTCCCGTCGCTCTCATCTGGGCTGCATCATTTGGGGCTCGAGTCATTTCTCCAAGCTGGATGAGTAAGCGACCAACAAAACGAGTACGTGAAGACTCACCTTGTTTCTCAGTCTGTGGTTATAAACATGGCCTTGATCTCCAGGTGAATGCGCGGTCGTCGGCCTCGAATGCATCGATAGACTTCTTGAAGAGCGAGCTCGATCGGTACGACCCGGACACCGGTGTGTTTGAGCATCCTTCGAAGCCACACTCGTCTGTTGCATCAATTGCATCCACAACCAACTCATCAACTCTCGATCCAACCAAGCTTATTTCGAATTTTAACGCCAAGTCGTCTACGCTTCCGGCACCGAGCAAGCCAAGTGCGAAATCTCCACCGTCCCCAACCCGTGTCAGTGGATCCACCGGTGTTTCGAATGGGCAAGCGCTTAACCAGGCTGAAAACCCCAGTGGCAACCTGAAGAAGTTGCATAGCACAGGAGGGAGCGCTGGAACAACAGCTGCCGCATGGCTCGAGGCTACGTTACCACGAGAACGCTTCGGACATCCTGGAATTGGTTCCAGTGAGTCGAGTGATGCCGCGTCAACTGAGCCATGGATGACAAAACCCTTCATCCCTGTGTGGTGCTTTATGGACATCGATTTTCTCGAGACGGCGGGTAGCCTGATTCAAGTTTTGAAGAAATCCCCACTTAAGGGGATCGCGCTCCCCTTCAACGAGCAAACCGGTGTTGCCGGCCATTGGTCTGGCTGCATGGTCACCGCATACGACCACACGATCGAACGGTTCATCGTGTCGTGGTCGGCAGGGAAGCGTGTTGGCCCACCTATGGTTCATCGTGGCATGTTGTGCCTGGAATCAGAAAACCGTCAAGAGTTTGCTAAGAAGCTACTTGAAGCAGAGACGCGGCGGCAGCAAGCAGAAGCCCTTCTTCGGCAAGAACTCTTCGTCGATTGCATGCCCATCACGACCGATGTGCAGTTGGACGAGAACACGATTAGCAATATCCTTAACCTCGCACTTTCCACTTCATCAATCCCCGCTGATGCGAGCAAGTCTGCACTTTTGGAAGAGGTCAACAACGACTACATGCGCGTGATGAACAAGCTGATTTTCGAGATAAACATTAGCGATCTCAAGATTGAGTGCCTGGATTTGCAAGTTCCAGCGAAGCCACTCGCTCGAGCGCCGCCTCAGTGCGGTGTCGTTCCGATCGCAGCGTACGACTTCAACAATCGCTTTCTCAACGTCACGAATGGAAAGTTCATCAATTTGAGCTTTGCTGTTAGCGCGTTGCTTGATGTTCGCAAGAGTTGCGTTGACGTCGAGACCCAAAAGTTCCTCCTAGACCACCAGCCAACTGAAATCAGCTTTGGTGAAGCGCACCCCACCCCGCGCAGTATCACACTCCAGGAGTTCTCATCGCTGCATGCACAGATGAGCCATGCAGCACTCCGATTTATGCGTGACCACTGGACGAGGTTGGCTGCCAAGCGTATTCAGTTTCATCTGGGGATGGCGCAGCACCCGAGCTACAATTTCGCGGAATCAAATCGCCTGAAATACCTAGCGACACCACTCCGCGGGATCTTGCAGCGTGTCAATTACATGGTTGAAGACTCCTTGCGGCATTTGATCCGACAAAACTTTGTTGACTACACTCGGTTGATTGAAGAAATGGCGGGGTACGATGTGGTCGTTCGATCACCAAGCGAAATTCACGTGGTCCCACTAGCATTACGATCCGAATCGTCCGACGAGGACATACCTACAGCCGTGCATCAGCCTTTGTTCCGACTTGAGATGGTTTTGTCGACTGAGAAGCGAACTCTAAACCAGGCTGCTGTTGAGAAACGAGATGCAGATATTCGAGAGTGGCACTTTGCTCACGCCCATGATAAGCAAGCGCAGTGTCCTCTTGAACCCATTGCACTTGAGGAGGGGTACCGTTTCGAGTACGCTACAACGGTGAAGGACTTTAAAGAGGCCGTTGTGTCTCAATTTGATGCCGCGTTGAACAGGCTCAAGACTCTTGAACTTGTCGAACGGCTTGTGATGGATCGTATTTTTTGGCCAAACCAGGATTGTATCTCCTGCATTGAAAGCAATGTTGAGTTTGTTTCAGCTCAGAAGGAGCGCGTCAGTGAAACGATGGAGCGCGCAATTCACCCTCTTCAGCAATACCATGCTCAGTTCGATCAGTACATTCCGTTGCTGAACCTGAACATCGAGGAGCATCTGAAGGCAATTATTAAAGTGCAGCCAGATGCAGCTTCAAGTACGCCACGAACGAACGAAGATGGATCAACTGGGGAGTCCGAGCTCCCACCATTGGTACCGCCGGTCGAATTGAACGAGTTGAAGCGGCTACTCGTCTACCATCGAGACCAAGAGGCTAAAATCTTGGAGACAATCCCATCCCGTGCGGTGAACTTGGGTCTCTTTCTCGTGGACCTCACAAACATTCGATTCTCTCTGGCAAAGAAACATCGAGACTGCTTCACAAAACTGCTGGAAGCGCAAGCAGCCTACTGTTTCCTGGTCGCGTCACGGCTCATGGCCAAGTTTGACGAAATCAACCAAAACCTGAATGCGACACCCAAGGATATTGAGGGGCTCACGGCGTTGCAGGAGTACATCAACGGTCTGCCATTGCTTCTCCAGCCACTTCAAGAAGAGATTGGCCAGATGATGAAAGACAACGCACTGATCGACGAGTTCCACTACTATGTCAGCGATGAACATTTACGGCTCACGTGGAGCGTGCAAGGGTGGCCAACAAAGATATTGGGTCAGACCTCGCGGTTCAAATCGGTTCTTGAGGAGCGAAAGGGCAAGTTTGCTAAGCAGATGGAGTCCGAGCAAGAAAGATTCGAGAAGACACTTGCAAGTCTGCTCGAGGAAATTGAGAGCTTCTCGCGTTACGATAATCTCGCATTTGTGGATGATGTTGCACACCATGCGATGACGGTCCAGAAAAAGCTTGAGCAAGCCCAGCAAGATGCGATGTTATTCAACAGTCGAGAGACCCTGTTTGGCAAGGAAGTGACTTCGTACGACTCGCTTTCGCTTGCGAAGAAGAACTTTGAGCCGTACAATATGCTTTGGTCGACGTCTTACAACTGGATCCAGTCTCGCAAGAATTGGATTCAGGGCAGCTTCATGGACATTGTCGCCGAAGATGTGGAAAAGTCTGTCGAAATGTTTGGTACGGCGATTCAGAAAGCGTACAAATTCTTCAGTAATAGTGGCAACGAGGCATGTACCAAGATTGCTGAGACGGTCAAAGAACAGATCAACGTCTTCAAACCGTTCGTGCCGCTGATTGTCGCGCTTCGAAACCCAGGCATGCGCCAACGTCATTGGGCTGAACTGAGCAAGAGCATTGGTTTTGAACTCGAGATCGATGAGAGCTTCACGTTGACCAACGTGTTCCAACTGAACTTGCTCGATCGCATTGATGACATTGTCAAGATTGCAGAAGCCGCCGGCAAAGAGTATCAAGTGGAGCAAGCACTAACGAACATGAAAAGCGCATGGGAAAAGATCGATTTGCAGATCATCTCGTATCGCGAGACTGGCACATACGTCATCAAGGGAGTCGACGAGATTCAGGTCGTTCTGGACGAACACGTCACAATGACTCAGGCAATGATGTTCTCGTCGTTCAAAGGACCTTTCGAGGAGGAGATCACGGATTGGAATACTACGCTTCAGCTCGTTTCCGAGGTTCTTGAAGAGTGGCTCGCGGTGCAACGAAATTGGCTGTACTTGCAACCCATCTTCGAGTCTCCCGATATTAATAAGCAACTTCCAGCGGAGGGCAAACGCTTCGCATCAGTCGACAAGAACTGGCGGCAAACCCTCGCTGCAGCTAAGGCAAAACCCAAGGCGATTGAGTTCTGCAAGAATCCAAAACTGTTGGAGAAGTTCAAAGAGTCCAACATTTTCCTCGAGCTTGTTCAGAAGGGTTTGAGCGACTACTTGGAGGTGAAGCGATCGTCTTTCGCTCGCTTCTATTTCCTGTCAAACGATGAACTGCTTTCCATTTTGTCGGAGTCGAAAGACGTAAAGCTCGTGCAACCGCACTTGAAAAAATGTTTCGAAGGTATCGTCGCTGTTACGTTTGAAGAAGACTTGAATATCAGTGCAATGATCTCAGCTGAAGGAGAAATGGTGCAGTTCGTGACTCAAATCGATCCCAAGAACAAGAATGTCGAGCACTGGATGTCTGAAGTGGAGGGAATGATGAAGGTTTCCGTTCGCGATGCGATGGAACGAGCTATCATAGACTACACACGCATCGATAGATCACTTTGGATCCAAAAGTGGCCCGGTATGTGTGTCCTGAACGGTAGCCAGATGCACTGGACTCGTGAAATGGAGGAGGCAATGGACAACGATGGAAGAGAGGGAGTGAAGAACATGATGACCCGGCAGCTCGGGCAACTTGCGGACATGGTCAAATTGGTGCGAGGCAACTTGGACAAAATGGCACGAATCACATGTGGTGCACTGACCGTCATTGACGTCCACGCACGAGACGTGACACGCAAGCTTGTCGACAACAACGTGGAATCCAAGGGCGACTTTCTTTGGAGTTCGCAACTCAAGTATTACTGGGACAAAAATCTTTGGGTCCAGGCCGTGACGTCGCGCCGACCGTATGGCTACGAATATTTGGGCAATTCGTTCCGGCTTGTGATTACTCCGCTAACGGACAAGTGTTACCTGACGCTTATGGGAGCTCTGCAAATGATTCTCGGTGGCGCCCCAGCTGGGCCTGCTGGAACAGGCAAAACAGAAACGACGAAAGATCTAGCGAAAGCTCTTGCCAAACAGTGCGTCGTCTTCAATTGTTCCGATGGTCTGGACTACATTGCTATGGGCAAGTTTTTCAAGGGACTGGCCTCCTGTGGTGCATGGGCATGCTTCGATGAGTTCAATCGAATCGACATTGAAGTGCTTTCAGTGGTTGGCCAACAGGTGATTACCCTTCAGCTCGGCATCCGACGAGGAGACCAACGCATCGTTTTTGAAGGATCTGACATCAAACTCAGCGACCAGTTCGGAGTGTTTATCACCATGAATCCTGGTTACGCAGGGCGAAGTGAATTGCCCGACTCGCTTGCTGCGCTGTTCCGCCCCGTGGCAATGATGGTCCCTGACTACGCTTTGATTGGCGAGATCATGTTCTTTGCGTACGGGTTCGCGGATGCGAGAGCACTCGGCGCGAAAATGGTGACGACCTTCAAGCTTTGCTCCGAGCAGCTTTCGTCGCAGTTCCACTACGATTACGGCATGCGAGCTGTGAAAACTGTCATCACTGCTGCCGGGAACCTCAAGCGCGATGACCCAGACATGGACGAGGATGTGTTGTTATTGCGTGCACTTCAAGATGTGAATCTGCCAAAGTTTTTGGCCCACGATATTCCTCTCTTCAACGGTATCATCAGTGATCTTTTCCCCGGCAAGCAGAGGCCGAACCTAGATTACGGTGCGTTGATTAGTGTGATCAAGCTCAAAACCCACAAGCAAGGTTTACAGCCCGTCCCGTACTTCTTGACCAAGTGTATTCAGTTGTACGAAACAATCGTAGTGCGTCACGGCCTCATGGTTGTAGGTGCTACTGGCGGTGGCAAATCGTGCAACATCTCGGTACTTGCGGATGCACTGACCGAGCTGAAACACCGCGGAGAAGTCGGCTTTGCGTACGAGAAAGTCATCCAGTACCAGCTCAACCCCAAGTCCATTACGATGGGTCAGCTGTACGGTGAGTTCGATCCCAACACCCACGAATGGCAAGATGGTATCCTGTCAACTCTCTATCGAACGGCTTCGAGCTGCACCAAGCCTGATCGCAAGTGGATTATCTTTGATGGCCCCGTCGATGCAATCTGGATCGAAAACATGAACACGGTGCTCGATGACAACAAGAAGCTGTGTCTGAACAGTGGTGAGATGCTGCAAATGTCCAACCAGATGACGATGATGTTTGAGGTGGAAGATCTTTCTGTCGCTTCACCGGCGACTGTGAGCCGAACGGGCATGGTGTACATGGAGCCTAGTACTCTGGGTCTGGCGCCCATCGTCGATTCCTGGATAGAAGCACTACCAAAGTCGCTCCTACCCTTCGGCCACATTTTCTTAAAGCTCTTCGACGTGTATTTGTACTCGTCCGTGGCTTTCATGCGGTCATACATGACGGAACTAGTGCCAACAATGGACAATAACCTTGCGCAGAGCTTGATGAGCATTCTCGACTGCTATTTGGAGCCGTATCGTGACAAGCCCGACGGTGTTGAGGTCCAGCAGCCTTCCGCACACTTCAAGAATGATCTTGAACCGCTCTTCATCTTTGCGCTCGTGTGGTCCGTTGGTGCGACTACTAACGACGCCGGTCGCCTCAAATTCGACAGTTACCTGCGGGGAGAGATGGCAGCAAATAATGCACATCCGCTGATGCCACCGCCCGGTCTCGTCTACGACTACTGCTACTCGATGAAAGACCACAAGTGGGTGTTGTGGATGGATACGATCGCGACCTATAAAGTACCCCCAAACACATCGTTTGCGGACATTGTTGTGCCGACGGCGGACTCGGTCCGAAATACGTTCTTGCTGGACTACTTGATGAAGACAAACAAGCACGTGCTCATGGTCGGTGGCACAGGTACAGGCAAAACGGTGAACATCTCAAAGTATCTGATGTCTTTGCCACCTGACACGGTGATTCCTGTGCCAATTGCATTTTCCGCGCAAACTTCTGCGAACCAAACGCAAGATCTCCTCGACTCGAAGATGGAAAAGCGACGAAAGGGTGTTTATGGACCTCCAGCTGGAAAGAAGTACATGGTGTATGTCGATGATCTCAACATGCCAAAGCGTGAAAAGTACTACGCCCAGCCCCCCCTCGAGCTGATCCGCCAGTGGTTTGATCAAGGTGGTTGGTACGACCGCAAGCTGCTAGTTTTCCGTAGCATCATCGACATCCAGTTCGTGGCCTCGATGGGCCCGCCTGGTGGAGGTCGTAACCCAATCACCCCTCGTCTGGTTCGCCACTTTAATGTAATTGGATACGCTGAGCTCGGAGATGACAGCAAAAAGATCATCTTCAACACCATCCTCAGTAACTTTCTGTCGGGCTTCGCGAGCGAAGTGGGACGTCTATGCGAGAGTATGGTCAACGCATCGATCAAAGTGTACAGCACAATCTGCCGTGAGCTGCTACCGACGCCAGCCAAGTCTCATTACACTTTCAACTTGCGCGATCTCGCCAAGGTGTTCCAGGGCGTGCTGATGGGTGATAGCCGCAAGATCCCTGACCCTGACGGTCTCATACGACTCTGGGTGCACGAGTGTAAGCGCGTGTTCGAGGATCGAATGATCTCTCAGCAAGATCATGACTGGTTCTTGCAGTTGATGCGGCGCACAATCGCTGAGTTCTTTGGGACAGACTACAACAAGATCGTCAAGAACGAGTACCTCATCTATGGTGACTACCTCGTTCCCGGTGCCGACCCACGAGTGTACGAAGAGGTTGTCGAAGTTGACAAGGTGCTCGGGATCATTGAAGACTACTTGCTTGACTACAATGCAGAGAGCAAGACACCGATGTCGCTTGTGCTTTTTATGGACGCAGTTGAACACGTGTCTCGCATCTCGCGCATCATCCGTCAGCCCATGGGGAATGCTCTGCTGCTCGGTGTCGGAGGCAGTGGCCGTCAGAGTCTGACGAAGCTTGCCACGTATATGGCTGGCTACAAGTGCTTCCAAGTCGAGATTGTGAAGGGCTACGGTATGACTGAATGGCGGGATGATGTCAAGAAGTGCCTGCTGCTCGCTGGCGTTAAGGATACACCCGTGGTGTTCCTGTTTTCGGATGTGCAGGTCGTGAACGAGACGATGCTTGAAGACTTGAACGGTGTTCTGAATGCAGGCAATGTGCCTAACCTCTACGGCCCCGAGGATATGGACCAGATCATGACATCCTGTCGAATCGAGTGTCAGAAGAAGCAAATTCCCCCCACCAAGACGAACATTTTCCAGCAGTACATCAATCGTGTGCGTCGAAACATCCACTTGGTGATCTGCATGAGTCCCATTGGTGCGCTCTTCCGAGATCGTCTTCGAATGTTTCCGTCGCTTGTCAACTGTTCGACGATCGATTGGTTCAGTGAGTGGCCCGCCGAGGCCTTGAATTCGGTTGCAACGGCGATATTGAGCGATGGTAACCTGAATCTTGGCGATGCACTTCCCGCACTGGTCGAGTCGTTCAAAGTCATTCACCAAAGTGTGGAGCACGCATCGAAGGATTTCTACAATACGCTGCGCAGGTACTTTTACGTGACACCAACGAGTTATTTAGAGTTGCTGTCGACCTTCAAGTCAGTGCTTGTGTCCAAGCGAGACGAAGTGAACACCATGAAAAGCCGCCTTCAGAATGGTGTAGACAAGCTGTCAGAAACGAAGGCCATTGTCGCGACCATGCAAACGGAACTTGTCGAGCTGCAGCCAGTTCTAGCGGCCACCCAGATTGAAGTAGAACAGATGATGGTTCAGATTGCCAAGGATAGTGCTGAAGCCGATGTGACGAAGGCGACAGTTGAGAAAGAAGAAGCTGCCGCGAGCGTGAAGGCGTCGGCGACGAAAGAGATCGCAGACTCGGCGCAGCGTGATCTGGACGCGGCGTTGCCTGCACTGGATGCGGCGCTGGAGTGTCTCAACCGTCTGAAAAAGTCTGATATTGATGAAGTGAAAGCTTTGAAGACGCCGCCATCGGGTGTGAAGCTCACGATGGAGGTTGTATGCATCTTGTTTGGAAACAAACCCGTGCAAAAGGCCGACCCCGATCGCCCTGGCAAGAAAATCAACGACTACTGGGAAGTCGCACAAAAGGTTGTACTCTCCAACGCCAACAAATTCATGGAGAGCCTGCTCACCTTCGATAAGGATAACATTCCAGATGCGATCATTGCGAAGGTCGCCCCGTACATGGAAGACCCGAACTATACGCCAGAGATCATCGAGAAGTCGTCGAAGGCGTGTACAGCGATCTGCATGTGGTCCCGCGCCATGTATACGTACCACTTCGTCGCGAAAGCTGTCGAGCCTAAGAAGCTTGCACTTGCGGAAGCTCAAACAGAGTTGGATGCGACCCTCGCTATTCTGAAAGGTGCCCAGGACAATCTCCAGCAAGTAAGCAACCGCTTGGCTGAGCTTGAACGGTCGTACAAAGGAGCTGTGGCAAAGAAAGAGGAGCTCGCAGCGAAGGTGATCCAGTGTCAAGTGCAACTTCAAAACGCTGAGACGCTCATCGGTGGTCTTGGTGGAGAAGAAGCACGTTGGAAGGAAACTGTCGCGCAGCTGCAACAAGATTACGCGAACTTGACGGGCGATGTATTGGTGTCCGCCGGTACAATCTCGTATCTAGGTGCTTTCACGGCTGAGTTCCGTGGGAAGCTTGTCACTGAATGGCATGACGCATTAGTGAAGTTCAGGGTTCCGCACTCGCACGGGTGCGACATCATTCAAACATTGCAAGACCCGGTGAAGCTGCGCGCTTGGCAGATTGCTGGTCTTCCGACCGACACAGTGTCCACCCAGAACGGTATCATCATCTCGCGCGCGAGGCGCTGGCCATTGCTGATTGACCCTCAGGGCCAAGCAAACCGATTCATCAAGAACCTTGGACGTGACAAGACTTTATGCGACAATGGCATGGATGTCGTCAAACAATCTGACCGCAACTTTCTACGCAACCTCGAGAACGGTATCCGATTCGGCAAGTGGGTTTTGCTCGAAAACGTGGGCGAAGAGCTCGATGCCGCTCTTGAACCTGTGTTGCTGCAGCAAAAGTTCAAGCAGAGTGGTCAGGACATGATTCGTTTGGGCGAGAACATCATCCCGTATAACGATTCGTTCCGATTCTACATGACCACGAAACTCGCGAATCCACATTACGCGCCCGAGGTGTGCGTGAAAGTTAGCTTGCTCAACTTTACGATCACAATGAAGGGTCTTGAGGAGCAGCTTCTTGGTGTAGTGGTGCTTAAGGAGATGCCCGACCTCGCAGCCAAGAAGAACGAGCTTGTGATTTCGAACGCTGACGGTAAGCGTCAGTTGTACGAGATCGAGAACCAGATTCTCTACCTGCTTTCGCACTCTGAGGGCAATATCTTGGACGATACAAATCTAATTGAGACCCTTGCGAACGCCAAGCAGACATCAGCCGTTGTGATGGCCAAGATGAAAGAAGCCGAAGAGACCGAGAAGGAGATCGATGCACGAAGTGAAGGCTATCGGCCGGTGGCGTTCCGTGCTGCACTCTTGTTTTTCTGCATCGCTGATCTCTCTCTGGTTGATCCGATGTATCAGTACTCGCTCACATGGTTCACGAGTTTGTTTGTGCGCGGTATCCAGTCTGCCAAGCCCGCATCTGATCTCGAGCAGCGACTGACCAACCTCAACGATTACTTCACGTATTCCGTCTACAAGAACATCTGTCGCTCACTATTCGAGAAGCACAAGCTTCTGTTCTCGTTTCTGCTTACTATCAAGATCATGCAAGGTAATGACGAAGTCGACCCAGGCGAGTGGCGGTTCCTGATCTCGGGAATGGCTAGTGGAGGAGCAATCCAAGCAGACAATCCGGCGACTGGGTGGCTCGAATCGTATGCATGGAGTGAGATCTGTGCTCTCTCCACATTCCCGAATTTCTCGCTTTTGGTGAGCGAGTTCGAGAGCCACGTCAACGCGTTTCGCGAAATATTCGATTCGACGGAACCAGAGAACCAACCCATTCCTGGTGTGCTCGACAAGACGCTCGACGATTTCCAACGCCTGTGCATTCTCCGCGTCTTACGTCCCGACAAGATGATGCCAGGGATTCAAAGCCTCGTGAGCAAGAAGTTGGGCCGGGAATTCATCGAGCCCCCGCCGTTTGACTTAAAGAATACGTTTGAAGATTCGAGCCCGACAACGCCACTGATCTTCGTTCTCTCGCAAGGCTCCGATCCGGCGAAAGATCTTCACACGTTTGCTGTGAGTGTTGGCATGGATAGTAAGCTGAAGTCGATTGCGTTGGGTCAGGGCCAAGGTGTGATCGCAGCACGTATGATCGAGAGTGGAACTTCCAAGGGCGAGTGGGTGCTCTTGCAAAACTGCCACTTGGCGCTGAGTTGGATGACCGAGCTAGAGCGGATATGCGAGGAACTCGATCCGAGCAAGACCCACCCCGAGTTCCGTTTGTGGCTGACAAGTATGCCAACTCCACGATTCCCAGCGTCTGTTCTCCAGGATGGCGTGAAGATGACGAAGGAGGCGCCGAAGGGACTACGTGCCAATCTAAAAAACACGTACTACAAGCTGAATGACAACCGCCTGAGCGTGACGAAGAAGCCCCAAGTGTTTCGAAAGCTCCTGTTCGGATTGTGCTTTTACCACGCGATCGTGTGCGAGCGCAAGCGGTTCGGCGCGCTCGGCTGGAACATACCCTACCAGTTCAACGAGACCGATCTCGACATCTCGATGGCGCAGCTCGAGATGTTTTTGGATACGTACGACCAGATCCCGTTCGATGTGCTGCAAGTCATGACCTCGACGATCAACTACGGCGGGCGTATCACGGACGATAAGGACATGCGCACGTCGGATGTGATCCTCATGACGTTTTTCAAAGACGCGATCCTCCAAGAAGGCTACAAGTTCTCGAAGAGCGGAATCTACTTGTCGATCACGGGAGACAATGATCGCCCGTACCAAAGCTACGTCGAATACATCAATTCGCTGCCCATCAACCCCGAGCCCGAAGTATTCGGGATGCATGAAAACGCCAACATCACGTGCGCACAGTCGGAGACCTACGAGGCATTTGATATTATCCTGTCGCTTCAGCCTCGAGTGAGTGCCGGTGCTGGCAAGTCGCGAGAAGACATCATCGGTGACACTGCCAAGGCGATTGAGGCCAAGCTGCCCGGGCCGTTCGATCTTGAACAGGTCCAAGCAAAGTACCCGGTGTCGTACTCCGAGTCGATGAACACGGTACTCGCGCAGGAAGTCGAGCGATTCAACAAGCTCCTCACGGTTATGAGTTCCACACTCAAGCTCGTGCAGCGAGGACTCAAGGGCCTCGTGGTCATGTCAGCCGAACTAGAGGCCATGGGCAACTCGCTCTACGATCAAAAGGTGCCGACGGTGTGGGAAAGCAAGGCGTATCCATCCCTGAAGCCGCTCTCGCCATGGGTCAAGGATCTCTTGGATCGCCTCGACTTTATCGCCAAGTGGATCGAGCATGGCATCCCAGCGGTCTTTTGGATCTCGGGCTTCTTCTTCCCGCAGGGATTCATGACAGGCACGATCCAGAACCACGCACGAAAGTACAAACTCCCGATCGACTCGCTCTCGTTCAAGTTTATCATGCTGCAGCAGGACGTCCACGAGCTCGAGGCGAAACCGGAGGACGGATGCTACACGTGCGGATTGTTTATCGAAGGTGCGCGATGGAACAAGGAGACGGGAGCACTCGACGACCCGCTGCCACGCGAGCTCTTTGCCAAAATGCCCGTGATCCACTTGCTGCCGCAGCCCCATCGCGAGCCTCCCAAGGACGGGATCTACCGGTGCCCCGTGTACAAGATCCTCACGCGCACGGGCACGCTCTCGACCACGGGCCACTCCACCAATTTTGTCATGTGGATCGAGATCCCGGCCAAGAAAAAAACAATCTGGCGCAACTCGCTGGTCTCGGAGACCAATGCGCAGATTCTGTTTTGCGATCAGGAGTACTGGATCAAGGCCGGCGTGGCGTGCTTTTGTGCGCTGCGGTATTAAGCAATACATGACGGAGATATATAACTTACTGTACAGACCGCCGCGCGGGAAATGGGGGAGGGATATACCATGAGGAGGGCTGGTCTCATGTCAGACGAGAAACGAGAAGACCTGAAGCCAGGGAAACACATCGAGGTCGAGCTTATCGAGCTGCGCGGCGATCTCGCGGATGAGCAGCAAGAACGCGTTCAGAATGTGGTCGAGCCCTTCAAAAACCGTGGGCAGCGTCGAGGCATTCGTGAGCATTTGCTGCGGGGTCACCGCGATCGCGAGCAGACTCATGAGCAGCAGCACCGCGAGCACAAAACCCGGCGGTTCCGTGACGGAGGCGAGCCACACGTACAAAAACGACACGGCCGTGCGCCACGTGCGACGACGCCGCCGCGCGGACGGCGGGCGAGCGCTGGCGGCCGTCGAGGCGGCACTCGCGGCGCGGCACTTGGCGTCGCACTCGAGCGCCTGCAGTTCCACGGGAAACTGCGACGCGATGAGCTTCTTGAGCAGCAAATTCACGCGCAGATCGTCGGCACACGCGGCGGTCGAGCGCTGGCGACACAGCGGACACGCGTGCGTGGCGTCGCGGTCGCGGTCGTGGTCGTGGTCAGCGGCGGCCGGGACAGCAGGCGTCGTGTCGTGTTCCCAGGCCGTGAGCAGACAGCCCCGGTCAAAGTTGTGGCTGGCACACACACAACAACAAGATCGGGGTTACGGTCCCTCACCATATCCGTGCGTTTTTTTTTCCGAAGAGAAGGTTGGTACGTACCCACACGGCAGCGTGACGGGGAAGCAGAGCATGTCAAAGCAAATAGGGCAGCGCAGTTCGTCGCGGACGCGCTCGTCGTCGTCGTACGAGCAGGAGGACGGCGGCTTGTCGCGACGCGGCGAGAGCGAGCACGCGCGACGGGTGGAGCGGCGGCGTGGAGGGGGGAGCGGCGTGTGGACGAGCATGGTCAAGAGAGGGGAGTGGAGGAGTGGTCGGTACGGGCGGTTGGCGAAGTGCACGGTGTGTGGCGACGTTGGGGGGGGTGACACTGGAAATAACTCGTGATGTTGGGCGGTCGGTTCTCGGGCGTTAGAGCGAGTTGGCAGACGTGACCGACACGAATGGCGAGGGGAAGATACAGGCGCGTCGGATGTATGGGTGTACGTACGCGGCGGTCCGGCGTGGAGCGGCCGAGAGTGAGACGCGATCGCGTGCGGCGAAGGGATGCCGTTGGGAGAACACTGAAGGGGAAAGTTCAGACGGGCAGACGACGTGCATGTTGAACTTGAAAGAAAAAAAACGTTTTTTTCAGGATGAAGTGAACTCTGAGGAGGAACATTGTCAGGATCTGAGCCAACCGCGCTGTATTTGAGATGGAGACGGTGCTGAAACTAGACCTGAACAGCGTGTGTGTGCGCTGTTTTACGCGATATGATTGGTGAAAACCCTTTCCGGCACAGTGTTCTCTTGGCCACTTCTTGATGAGTCCTTGATTGGGCTCCACTTCGCTCTGGAACATCCCGTAACACCCGCCAACACCCGCCAACCTCCGGATCCGTTTTTCCAGACCAACACTCAGATCGGACCAAAACGGCCGGATCCTGTGTTTTTCACAAATCCCCCACTTCAACTCTCCTACGGATCCCCCCTTTGGTTTCCTAGGTTTTCCTTTTTTGTTCCCACCCACAAGCAGAAAATACCGAGAGAACAAAAACGTCAGCGCTGTTGTGTTCTCCCAACTTCCTTCATATCCAAACTTCCCCCGTGGCCCGCACTTCCCCCACCTCCCCTCGCCTCCCCCAATCCATCATGCGTGTGGTCGTCTCCTCGCTTCTCCTCGCGGCCGCCGTCGCCTCCTCCTCCGCGGCGGCCAAGACGTTCGCCGACTATGAGCGCGAGTTTGCCGACTGGATGCTCGAGCACGGCCACGCGTTCGCCAACGACGCGCTCGAGTACGCGCGCCGCCTCGAGACGTTTATCGCCAACGACCAGTTTATCGCGCGCCACAATGCCAACAACCAGTACGGCTTTACGCTTGGCCACAATGCGTTTTCGCACTTGACATTTGCCGAGTTTAAGCAGCGCTTCACGGGGCTCAAACTCGACCCCGTGTACCTCGCGAAACGCCAGGCGCAGCCGCGCACGGGCTTGCTCACGCACGTGGCCGCACCTGAGACGTTGGACTGGACCGCGAAGGGCGGCGTGACGCCCGTGAAGAACCAGGGCATGTGCGGCTCGTGCTGGGCGTTTTCCACCACGGGCGCGGTCGAGGGCGCCGCGTACGTGGCCAGCGGCAAGCTGCTCTCGCTCTCGGAGCAGGAGCTCGTGGACTGTGACGACAATGGCGACATGGGCTGCAACGGCGGGCTCATGGACCACGCGTTTGCGTGGATTGAGAACCACAAGGGGCTCTGCACCGAAGAGGCGTATCCGTACAAGGCCAAGCAGGGCGTGTGCCGCACGTGCGAGCCCGTGGTCCAAGTCACGGGTTTCCAGGACGTGGACCCCAACGACGAGCAGCAGCTCAAAGCCGCCGTGTCGCAGCAGCCCGTGTCGGTCGCGATCGAGGCCGACCAAAAGGAATTCCAGTTTTACAAGTCGGGCGTGTTTGACAAAAAATGTGGGACCCAACTCGACCACGGCGTGCTCGCGGTCGGGTATGGCGAAGAAAGCGGCGCCAAGTTTTGGAAAGTGAAGAACTCGTGGGGCGACAAGTGGGGCGAGAATGGCTACATTCGACTCGCGCGCGAGGCCGGCTCGAAGCACGGCCAGTGTGGCATCGCGATGGTGCCGTCGTACCCGTTTGCGTCGGTGATCAAGACGCACCAGCAGTTTGAGAACACGACCAGCCACACGGTGGTCGCGCAGGCCAAGACGGCCACGGCGTCGGTCGGCTCGTCGGCCAAGATTACGCAATGCGGCGACAAGACCAAGTCGTTTGTCGTGTTTGACGACCTCGAGATCACGCCGACGGCGCCCACGCGCGGCAAGCCCGTGTCGTTTTTCGGCAATGGCGAGATCAAGAAGAATTTTGACGCGGCGATGTTCCAGCTGGACGTGCGGCTCGCCGGCGAGCGCGTGTTCCACCACAAGGGCAAGATTTGCGGCGACACGCACGTGCCGCTGCCGCTCGGGCTGGGCCACATTGACGTGCACGGCTTCAAGTGCCCCGTCGCGGCGGGCAAGTTTTCGGACCTCAAAGTGGACGTGAACCTGCCCAAGATTGCGCCCAAGGGCGACTATGAGATCCAGTTTACGGCCGGCGACAGCGACGCCTCGGTGGACGATCTGTTCTGCGTGCACGTCGACCTCGATCTGACCAACGGCGGCAACGAGAATGGCGAGAAGGCTCGCGTGTTTGAGCCGCTCACGGCGGTCATGTAAGGTGCCTGCTGACGCTTTGCTCACACGAGAAGCGTCGAGTCGATCGTCTTTGCTTGCTTCTTCTTTTTTATTTTTGAGTCTCACCATTCTCGCATAGTATAAGCGTGCAGTGGCTTCAAAGTAAACATGCTTTTGGAAACTGTTGAGCTGACAACGCGTCTTGCTGTTGGATTAAGCGGATGTCTCTCCCGTCTCGGACTCTTACGTGTGACAACGAGTGGGAGATCTCGGCTTCCATCAGGTGGGGAGTGTGATAGCGGAATCACTCGAGCAAAGCCACCCGCCGATCAGCATTGCAACGAAACGCATCGCGTCTATCGAGACACCCGGGTAGTCGCCTCTCTCATGGTTGGGCCCCGTCCAGGTCCACAACGTTGTTGAATTGTCACGGTACTCAAAAGCTTTAGATGGGTTTACACGGCGAGTGAGCGATGGATTCTGGCTTCCATAGCGCTTTCCAGGAACATAACTTAGCAAGACATAACGAGCCGCATTGGATCACTCTTGCGTCCGCTTGCGAGGACGCCGCTGAGAGGCTTCGCTGTTCATGGCTTCATATTTGATACCGCCCAACTCGTCGTCGGTCTCTTCCTCCACGTCCACAACCTCCTTCGGAGAGACATCGTCCTCGGTCTCACTCGTCAAATCGATCACAGCGAACGCCATGGACGACTTCGGTGCAGCCAAGTGACGAGCGCGACGCGCTTGCTGGCGTGGCTCTGATTTGGCTCGGGCACGTGGCGTAGGAGCCCGCACTTGCTCAGACTCTTTGTGTTCTTCATCACCATCCGCTTCCGCGGCACTAGCCGAGTCCACGCTCATGTCGATTAACGCTGGCTCGGCTGGGGCCTTTGCAGGTGCACTCTTGGGCTTGCGTGTCTTCTTTTTGGACGACTTCTTCTTGGCAAAGTCCGACGGTGCCGCTTTGGGTGGTGGATCGCCGGGATTCGGGAGCCGCACTTTTTCCGTCCGCACCATCGCACCTTTTTCATCCAGCACTTGGTACCGCAGAAAGCCAAACTCGGCCATGTCCTTCTTGGCGATCGCTCGTAGGTTCGTTAGCAATTTGGCTCGGAACCCTTCGCTCTCGACTTCGCTGGGGCCACCATCAGGCGATCTTTTCCGCGCCTCGTGCAGATACTGATCAATCGATCCTCGCATCAACAGCTTCTCCACGACCACGGATTGTCTCGCACCCATTCGATGAGCCCGTGCGATCACTTGCTGCTCGAGCGATTTGTCGAAGAGCTCCTCCATGAAGAAAATGTGGGTCACAAACGACAGGTCGAGACCGTGGGAACCGGCATTCGTGAGCAGCAGCACGTGGCTATTGGGGTCATTGCGGAACGATACCAGAGCTTCGGTGCGGCCTGCGGCCGTGTTGTACGCGAGAAAGTCCAAGGACGGGATCCGTTGCTGCGACAGCGTAATCTTCATTCGCAAGAGACGATCTTGGAGCTGGGAAAACACGATCACCTTGGGCACTAGAGGCTGCTTGTTTTCATACAGAGCGTCGTCGTATCCCTCCAGCAGGTCCGAGATCCGCTTGGCGATGTAGTACGTCTTGCCAATGCTAACCGTCGAGAACTTGGCGTGGTCAATCGCGACAAACACTCGCTTCTGCGGCTTGGGTTTCGGGTCCAGCGGGTTTTTCTTCGTGCGTTTTTGGGCCTTCACGAAGAGGTCCTCGCCTCCGTACTGCCACTTCTCATCCTCGGTCTTCACTTCGAAACCCGGTTGGATTTTTTCAAAGTCTTCCCACTCGAAGGGTGCTTGGCACACACCACACGTGAGACCGTGGCGCTCGACGTGTGCCTCGATACAGTCTGGACACACAAAATGGCCGCACGGGATCAGCATCAGCACCGAATAGTTCATTTTGCACATCGGACACAAGCACTGAATGTTTTGGCCCACAGCGTTGCGTAAGAAGGCCTCCACATAGGCGATCCGCTCCGCATTGACCGCTCGCTCTTCCAGCATGGAGAGTGTATCCACAAAGTCTTCTTCCGTCAGGATCACCGTAACGCTGCCGCCGCCGCACGTCGAATTACGGAGATTTCGAACCGCATGGACGACATGCTGGCGGTTGCTGGGATGCAAGAGACTGTTGATATTGACCGTACCTCCTCTCGGATCGCCTCGATTCGCCACCAAGTTGAGACGAATGCCTGCCATCACCGCGTTGTACATTGCAAATTCATGTGGCGTTGGATCCACCAACACCACGTGGCGTGTCGGCGAGGGGATTTGCTGGAGGATGGACGCCTTGGTGTGGCGAAGCATGATTCGCTTGAGTAGCCGCAGCAAACGCACGTAGCCCTCGCGCTGGTTGGTCTCGAACGGCCGCGCGATCGCCTTGAGCCACGCCTTCCCATCGGCATCGCCATACGGCCGCTCCCGCAGAAACAAAAGCAAGCCGTGGAGGTGGCGCAGGTCGTCGTTGTTGTGTCGAGTGGGAGTCGGCGTGCCCGTCATCACCCACCGCCTGCTCGCGTGAAGCAGCTCGGCCATACACATGTGGTTCGTCGTGCGTTTCCCACCGAGCATGTGGCCTTCATCGACGACGATGCGGGCCCAGTGCACGCGCAGCAGAACCGACGTGCCGCGGTTGACGTATCCGTCGACAAACATATCCGGAGCGTCTTCAAAGCCATACCGAAACGGACGATTCCGCTCCGACCCCGAGCGCGGCTTGTGGTACTTCCAGTGCTCACTTAGGCGGTCAAACGAAGTGATTACAATGTCGTACTTCACGAGTCTCTCCGCGGAAGGCAGCTCGGTCTTGACGTCAGCGTCGTCGATAAACACCCTGAGCATTCGTCTTGTGACATGGGTCGCGATCTGGAATCGCCAGTGGTCCAGCAACGGCCGT
This sequence comes from Pythium plurisporium, assembly GCA_023336035.1. Taxonomy (NCBI): domain Eukaryota; phylum Oomycota; class Peronosporomycetes; order Pythiales; family Pythiaceae; genus Pythium; species Pythium plurisporium. Next base: position 21,236 of record JAADVY010000070.1, read on the forward strand.
GGCACGATGATCAGTGTACTCGCACTTGAGAGCAACTCCTGGGTCTTCACTTCTCGTCCGTGGGCAGCAAACCGAGGAGAGACGCGCGTTCGCTGGACGCCGACGTGGTCGTCCCGCAGATCGCGTCGCCTGGCTTGCTGGCCTTTTGTTCGTAGAATCAATGCTAGAATCGTGATGGTCTTCCCCAGCCCTGGCTCATCGCAAAAGAGACCCCCTCGGCAATCCGTGGACAGAGCTACGCTCTGCATGGGAACAATCTGTTCGTCAATCAAGTCGAACGCGCTCGCGTCGCCATGCTCCTCATCGGTTCCCTGCCGTGGTATCGACGGAAACACAAACGGATGTGGCTGACTTTTGGTTCGCCGACTCAGGCCCTCGCGGTACAAGAGCCAGCGCAGCGCCTTCTTTTGGTGACTAAACAGCTCGAGTTTGAGCCCGGGCACGACTTCGTATGCCACGTCTCTCAACAGCGAACACACGCCGCTGAGCACGGCGATCTCCCTGGTCGCGAGCATCCGAACCAGTGTGTGCAGCGCCGCGCGAGGCAAATCGTGGATGGTCTTGTGGGGTATCCCGTGTTCGCCGTCGCAAAGCCGTTGCCGCTTGTCTCTGTGGTACGATGTGCTCTCGACGTCTGGCTCTCGATCATGGGCCATGAGCTCGTCAAATACGTCCTGCAAATGTAACCGTTCACCCGTTGGAGAGCCATGAACATCACATCCCACGACATGGCAGCGACTGCCGCGCGCGGTCTCCACGGTCTCCATGCGTCGTACTCCATCATTATACCCGCGTGGGGCCAGCAGGCCCGCTTGCAAGTGGCTCCAGGCCAACGCAAAGTACTGCAACGGCGTTCTGTCCATGGCCAGCCCCACACGTTCGTGAAGCGCCACCGACACTTGCAGCGTCGCGAGCCATGGATCAGCACGGCCCTTCGCAACGACGTACTTGGCGGTCACGCGCACCACGCGCAGCTCGCTCAGCTGCACGAGCTCGCGCAACAGCCCGCCCCGCAAACACCCATCCACGCCAAAGCTGTGGTCGTGGTCGTCGCAATCCACACGCTGCGTGACCATCTCGCCGTGGCGACTGAGCTCGGGGAACACGAGCTGGATCGCGTCGTCCACGGTGGCCATGGCCACGACGTACATCGCGACGTGTGCGTCTCCGTGGGGAAGCGGCACCGACGCGTACAGCGGCACGAGCACTTCCACGACATGGGGACTCGCGAGCGCGGGGACGTACGCGCGCGGCACCCGCGAGCCGGCGGCCATGGTGGGCGCGAGCGATGATGGCTTTGGGTCCCACACGGTTCAATCGTGGAGACGACCTTGTATTGAGACTCGCAGGCCACGAGCTCACCGGAATCTGAGATGGTGAGACTGTACCCATCTTGAATCGGATTTATGACCAATCCTAGAACGTGTACCATAGTATTGACCAATGACATGGGTTAAAGGGATCCGATACCGGGTGTTCTTCCGACTCAAAAATAGAGATGGCACACCTAAGGTCACACGCCCCCCGTTCCGCCCACTTCGTCGGCGCTTCGTGGGGTCTGTGCAGTGAGCGCTTTCGCAACATGGCGCACCACTACACGGCGTTTGGGCGCCGCCCCGCAGGAACAGGCACGGGCCGCGGCGTCGGCGAGGCGATCGTGCTCAAGCGGCGCCAGCGCGACGACACGCTCGCCCACTATGGCGAGACGGTCAAAGGTCTCACCGCGATGAACGCGCGCGCCGACTGGGAGCACACGCTGGAGCTCAAGGCCGACACGACGCAGCTGCACCGCACGGTGGACACGCTCAAGAACCAGCACGAGTCGCAACTGCACTCGCGGCGGCTGCGGCTCGCCGAGCTGTACAACCGCGAGATGGACGAGTGGAAAGCCGCGTGCCTCGCGAATATGGAGACCCCCGAGGACCGCAAGGCAAAGTACGTGGAGGAGGCGCGAGGGATACGATTGGAAGGGTGGGGGGGGGTCCTGAGTGGTGCGAGCTGTGTGTGCAGGATGATCCAACGCGCGCTCGAGCTCAAGGCGCGTCGGGAGCGTGAGCGGATGGCGATCGTGGAGGAGAAACGTCTCCAGCAATACCGGTACGCGGCATGCAGCACGTTGACTATGTCATCGAGTATTGTACTCACGTTTTACACGAGCAGAGAATCGTGTGATGACCTGCGTGTCGAAGACTCACGAAAGCTCACGAAGATGGTGGTGAAAGACCGAGAGGGTCAGCTCGACGAACGCAAGCGGTTGGAAGAGGAGGAGGTACGTTTTGATGCGAACAGCTTCGTGAATTGGCTTCCGTGCTGACCCATTCATCGTGCAAAACAGAAACTGTTGGAGGCGAGGATGGCGCAGCTGTGGGAGGAAGACCGGCTCAAGAAAGAGGAGCGGGATCGCCGAGACCGCGAGATGGCTGCGAAGCGAGAGGCAGAAGTCAAAACGATTCTCGATCTCCAAGTCGATCTCGTCAAGAAGCGACGCCACGAGCTCGAGAACCACAAGCGAAAGGAAGATGAAGAGCTGCTCGCCGAGTGGGAGCGACTCAAGCAGGTTGAAGAAGAGCTGCAAGAGCAGAACCGCCTCAACGAGATCCAGCGAGCGATGGATGTCAAGCGATTCAATCAGGAACGCGTCGAGGCTAGTCGCCAACAATCGGAGCGGGAGCGGGAGTATGATCGACTGTTACTTGAGCAGTCGCTCGCGCAAGAAGCTGACGCGAAGCGCCGCGAACGAGAATTGCAAGAGCGACACAAGCAGGAGCAGCTCGAATTCCAGGCGATGCTCAAGAAGCAAATGGAAGTGGAAGCGGAAGATACATCACTGATCGACCAAATTCGGTCGGATATGGAGAAGCAAGTGTGGGCCAAGCGAGATGCCCAGCATGCCGCTGAGGAAGCCGCGCGCCAGGAACTCTTGCGGCAAGTGCTCGAGTCTCGAACCCAGCAAATGGAGCTCAAGCGCGAGCGCAAAGTCCAGCAGAAGCATGAAGACTTGGCATTCATGGAACAGGTCAAGCGCGACACGGAGGAAGCACTGCAGAAGGAACTGCGAGAGCAAGAAGAGCGACGAAGTGAGCTCAAGCGTAACCAGTCGGAGTTGCTCAAGCTCCAGGAAGAGCGACGTCTCGCCGAGGAGCAAAAGAAACAGGCCGACTACTTGGAGCTCAAGCGCATGCAGCTCGCGGAAAAGAAGCACAAAGAACGAGTGGTGCAGTTTGCCAACGCGCAGCCGTCCACGAACCATCGTCGAAAGACTGCGCAGTGGTACTTTGATGCATAGCTGTTCCACCTCACGAACGCGCGCCTTCTGTACGACTAGACAATCATTAGCGACTCCCAATAAGCCACCCAAAATTGTTTACTTCATCACGATGGGCCTGTGAATTGATCCTTGATTACGCAGTGGTGGATGGCTCTGGTTGCTCGGCCTCGGCCTCTGCGAGCCAGTCCACGGCCGAGACGCTGCTCATTTCCTTCTCACCGTCCAGTCGAATGAGCTTGTTGCACTCTTTCGAGAGCTCACCAAGTCCGAGTCGCCCCTTGCGCTCGATGAACTTGGCTACCTTGTCCATTTCCTCCTCTGTGATGTAGATGAACTTGCCACGGTCATCGATGATGCCCGTGATGCGGTTCGACTGTTGAAGTGCCTCCACGCGCTGGATCGCGTCCTGGGTCGGCAGGTTGAAAGCAGCCCCGAGATCTTCCAACAGCACGACCTTGCGAGACTACCATGTCCATATACACACCGCGATAAGTGATCCACCCGATCGAGCGATTCCCATGGCCACCACCGCACCTTGATATAGTCCACAAACTGCTGAAGTAGCATTTGCGATTCCTCGCTGTCGGCGTCGGCCTTGGAGCCTTCTTCCTCGACGGTAAACATATTCTTCCACTGGTCAAACTCGTCCTGTTCCTTCTTGGCCTTCTCCTCGGCGAGACGGCGCTCGGCGTCCTCGCGCTCCTGCTCCGCACGGGCCTCTTCGTCGCGCTTCTTCTGGTAGGCCTCGTCCTTGGCGTCCTGCCTCTTCCGCATCTCCTCACGCCGCTGCTCGTCATACTACACCCATGTATCTTTCTAGTGAGACATGGAGTTCTTCTGGTCCCTCTTACGGACAGCACCCGCACCTGACGCAGCTCCTCCCGCTCGCGACGCTTGAGTTCTTTCTGCAGCTCCTTCTTGGTCATCGCACGGCTAGTCCATACCCAAGTCAGTCGTCGGCCTCGACCATCACCACCACAACACACAAGGAATCTCCCACACGTACGGCTCCACAATCTCTCGCTCGCCGCCGGCGTCGTCGTCCTCGGCGTTCGCAGCCGCCACGGGGGCCGGCGCTTCGGCTGCTGCGTCCTCCTGCTCGCCCGCCGCCTCCCCGCGTCGGTTCTTTTTCTCCTTTCGCTTGCGCAGCGCCGCGAGGCCCCCACCCGCAGCACGCCGTCCGCCGGCCTTCACGACGCCTTCGTCTTCCTTCTCGGTAGGGGCGGCATCCCCAACGCGCTACAAAAAAGCATCAAAACAGAGAGCCGTTAGGTTTGGAGACCGATTGCCGAGGCCACAGGAGGCGGTCGCGAGCCGTACGGTGCTCTGGAAAAAGCCCGCGAAGAAGAGGATCGTGACCACGATGGCGCTGAGCCCGCAGAGCGAGACAGCGAGCAGCACGGCGTCCGACGGCATGGAAACTTGTCTCTCGGGTTCACGGTGCGTTTTTGGTGATTCGGGAAAAATGGAGCTGTCACTATACGCCCAGTAGTTCCCAAACAGTGACTTGAGTGACGCTCCGTTGGAGTGACTCTAGGGACCAGATCTGATCCTGTGGCGTGGACTCAAGAGCCAGGTCAGGTGACGCGAATGTGGCTGGTTTCCACGGGGGTCCATTTTCGGCCGTGTGTGGATGGACGTGTCGGCAGTTATGGATTCTGATGGATGCGTTCGTGAGCAACGATCGTCGGTCTATCACGGTACGCACGTGGACTAATGGAGACGGTGGGCGTCGTATTCCACACGATCTCTCATTAGCGTAACGTGGGTCTTGCCGTTCCCACGCGTTCGCCGGAAGAGGCTTGCTAGAATTGGCTGGTCTAACTTTCTATCCACAACCAGTCTAAAACACTTCAGTCGATTCAACGTTGTGCAACTGCGCCTGGAGTTGACGTCTGGTCCAGACGCAGTGTACAGTCTGCCCAGAACACTCCGGGATCCGGATTCCGGAAACGTGATACAGTACCGACTGCACGGCCCATGATTTTCCCAGTTGAAGGTCCGCCCCCACGCAAGCCCACTGTTGGACAGTGGGCGACCCACCTTGCCCACAGTGAACCACTTCAACACGGCCCAGAACAGAAAGAACTATTCCATTCTTGCTCAACCGCTGGACGGACAGCGCCAAGGTCCGCACACAACAGCATCACCAAGGCAACAAGCCCCCACGAGCGTTTCAGCATTTTGGTCCAGCACAAAACTGGACGCATGTTAAATTACTCCCAAATGATTTTGTCTACCTGAACACGCTGAATGGGCTGTGATTTTCTCCACCCCAAGAGAAGCAGCTCGGTTCGCGCCAGACCAGCTGGGCCAACTGATCTTTTCGGGTCTGTTTTCTGCTCCGAAGCCTGTACACGAGGCAATCGGCCACCTGCTTGGCTGACACATTACTCACGGACTGGCCAGCAAACCTGGCGAGACCACAATGCTACAGGCAGAGTTTATACGTGACGCATTATTTTCAGATATCCCACATGCGCAGCGCGCAACTGACAGGTGAACACGCGATTACAGTACGGTATCATGAGCGAGCTTGTGCGTGCACGACAGGGAGTCGATCGGTTGTGCTCACCAGGCTGTGCGCTCCATGTGTGATCGACTGCGCAAACAGCACCCAGTATGTTCAGATATCCTCACTTCGTTTTTCCCGACTTGCTGGGTCTGAAAAAAAAGAATGAAAAACAAATCTGTACCCACGTCTCCAGAAGCGAAAAATACCGTAAGAGCTCCGAAACGTTCTGTACATAAACCAAACTGCAAAAAAGATAATGCACCAGTCAATTGTGTCTCGTCAATTGTGTGTGTTGTCCCTCCGCCGACTGCACTGGCGTACGATTCATATCCCCATCCATGATGAGCACGACAAGTTGCGCCGTGCCAACAAGCAGCCACCAAAACGGACCGGATCAGGGCCGTCACGCGGTCGTGGACGCTTTATTGAACGCGCACGACACGGCATCACGCGGGATCGTTGAGGGGGTCACGGCTCTGGCTCAGAGTCTGAGCCTCAGCAGATCCTTCTCCGCACCGTCACGTGCAGGCCGATCCCACCAGCAGAACCCGGATCAAACTGTCTGGTTGCACGGACACTTGTATCCGTGGGCTTTCTTTTTTCTTTGAGCTGCCACGGGGCAATGCGTGGCATGTCCAGCTGGCACGCTGCATCGCCGGGTCGTTGGCTACGTGATAAAATAACAGGAGGAAAAAAACTCTTGCAAGAGATCTGCGCACTTTGATACATATCCCCAACCAACCCGTGGGCACAGAAGCGAAAAGATTCCAGTGAGAGAACACTCTCCCAGCGTCTCTATGCAAGTGGCCAGGCTGGCTCGAGCATTACTTGCCTCGGTCTAGTTCACGGGGACGTACTGATACTGTCGGTCCACGGCCGACACGAACGTGCCAGGGCCAGCGTCCAAGTTGGCCACCGCCGACCGATCTCTCGTGCCCCTGATGGACGTGGGCGAATGGACAGCCTGTGACGTGCGCCGTGTCGATGCGGCACATGCGTCGACGATGCACGCATACTTCATGTCTGGCTCGTTACCGACGATCCACATTTAGATCGGCTGATGCAAAAAAAAACAAGAGAATACAAAACACGCTGTTGCCGTCGGCTCGTCGCGGGTGACACTCTTCCCGCGAGCACAGTTCCCACAACACAAAACACTTGGAGCGTGGTTGTTTACATGATGTTTCTGTACACTGTCAGTCCGTGGCCCAAGATTGCAAAGCAGAGAGAGAGGCAGAGCAAGAGAGAGCTCTGAGATGTCAACGCATGTGATGGCTGGTTCTGCTGACTCCCCATGTCACCACCCTGATCGTTGGTCTATTACTTCAGGGGTATGTTCAACCTCTTTCTGGTCGCTATGTGGTAATTTTGACTCCGTGTCAGAACGCACCTGATCGAGAAAACTTCTGAGAGAACCGCAGGGTTCAGAATCCACGCAGATGGCCAGGTTGCGAGGTCCCGAGGCAGTTGCCTCGCTTCCTCACCTGCTCATACACCAGAGGAGGTTGGGAACAGCTTTTTTGGTTCTCGCTTCCTGTCGTGACCAGCGATCATGTGGCAGGTCGACTTTCCTCAGAACAAATCCCTCTCAAGCCTTGGTCGACTTACAGGCTGTCTTGGCTCCAGCTGGCCCCCAGCTGACACTCGACGTGCGAGCCGAAAAAAAAAGCCGCAAAAAAACACCCGTTCCCCACAAAAACCTGCATAAACCCGGACAGTCAGCACACGTCTTGTAACACACCCCTCGCGAGCAAGAGATCGGTTGTTTTGCCCCTCCTCCGATCCGGTCGACCGACGATCCGCTCCACCTGCCTCCCCTCCGCCCTCCTTCACCGCCCTCAGAACATTTTCGTCCCTACCCGCTTGGTGCGAAGAACCCTCTTCCTCCATTCGCTTTTCCTCGGAGGAACCAAAATCCCCCAGCCGGCCGCGAACGGGCCTCTCCCACATCGTCTTCTCCCGTGCGTGTGTGAGTGTGCACCCGCCCCCCACCCCCGTTGTAACGCCCCGCCGGCTTTCCCGCACGGACGCAGTGGGCCGCCAGTCCATCCTCCCACGGGTGTGAGATTGCTCGGTCCCCCATCCCCTCCCACCTCCCACTCGCGCGTGGCTCCTCTCCCGCTCTCCACCCCTCGAGTCTCCCCCCTCCTCCTCCCTCGCTCGATCCGGCCATCATGTCGTACTCGTCGGGCAGCTCAGTCGCCGGTTCGACCAGCACGCCGTCCGCGTCCGCCGCCCCCGCCCCCGCTGGCAGCATGTCCTACTCCATGTTCCCGCTCGTCGAGAAGACGTACCGCGTGCGGATCACCGAGGACATTGAGCGCGACCTGCGCTTCCTCGGCCAGTCGCGGGTCGATGCGCTCACGAGCGAGTTCGACATGACGCTCGTCAAGGAAAAGGGCAATTTCAAGCTCTACGAACTCGAAGAGAAAGAGTTTTTCACGATGAAGGGCGTGACCACCGTGTCGGCGCCGATCGGCGACGTCATGAACATGCTCAAGATGGACTCAACCGCCAAGCTCCGCGAAGTGATGGGCGAAGTGTTTGGCGCGCTGTTTCTCGACGGCGTCGTGCTGTACAAAAGCAAAGACTCGCCCGCGCGGATGAACGAGTCGCTCTCGGTCAACTGGATGGCGCTCCAGTCCAGCAAGCCCCACTTGCCGCACCGCGACTACGTGTTCTTGCGGTACGGCGACGTGTTTGAGAAAAACGCCGAGCACTCGAGTGTGTACGGCTCGAACGGCTCGGGGCTGTACGTCGGCGCGTCGATTTGGGAGTCGATCGAGTTGGACGGCACGGCGCCGATGCCCGCGAGCGCCAACGTCGTGCGCCTGCGGCTGCGGCGCTGCGGCATCGTCGTGGAAGAACTCAACCACGACGACCAGCTCAAGATCTCGCTGTTTTTGTCCGAGGCCCATCCGGGCCGCGCGGCGGTCTCGTCGCTCACGAAAGGATGGATGACCAAGGTCGTGTCGTGTGTCTCGGAGATTGGCAACGTCATGGTCGCCAAGGCGCTCGCGAACCAGAACATTCTGTCCAAGAAGCAGTTTGTCAAAGACGGCAACACGTGCTTTTTGTGTACCAAGGCGTTCTCGCTGCTGCGGCGCAAGCACCACTGCCGCGTGTGTGGCGACGTCGTGTGCAGCAAGTGCTCCGAGATGAAGAACCTGCGCCAGGGCGGCGTGAACAAGGAGATCCGAGTGTGCCAACAGTGCCGCAACACCTCGGCCGCGTCGATCCGCAGCTCTGGCTCGGATACGGTCTCGTCGGCCCGGGCTCGCTCGGTCGTGACGAGCAGTCAGAGCCAGAGCCAAGCCAAGCCCAGCATGTCGGGCTACTCGATGACGTCCTCGGACGCCTCCTCCACGTACGACGAAGACGTCTACATCACCTCGAACCCGGGCGGCCAGCCCGTGATCCACGAGAATTCGATCCACAGCTCCATCTCGGACGCGAGCAGCGAGCCCATGCGCGTCAAGACCCACCCATCGAACCCGCCGCTGAGTCGCCACGCGTCGCGGGGCCCGAACGACATGATCATGCTCAGCGAGAACATGGCTACACCGCCCGAGGCCTCGAACGATATGTACTACTACGATCCAGTCAAGCACAACCGCATGCGCATGCCCAAGGACCGCGCCGAGTCCACCAACTCGTCCATGTCCGAGTCCTCGGTGAGCGAGTTTAGCATGTACACGGAATCCCACACCAACCACCTGAATATCCCCGGTGTGTCCGAAGAGGAGCTCGTGCAAATGGAGCTGGCGTCGACTATCACAGAGAACACTCCGTTCGCGTACGCGCTGAGCTACAGCAGCCGCCAAGACTGGCCCAAGGCACCGGTCCCGCAGAACGAACCGGAGCGTCTCAAGAAGGTGCGCGAGTTGCACCTCGTGGATCCGGGCCAGCACTTCCAGGAGATGTGCGAGTACGCCGCGGCCGAGACGGGCTGCCAGATCGCGTCGATCTGCTTTGTCGGCGACAAGAGTGGCTTCCTCATGGCCAAGGTGGGTGTCGACAAGCGCGAGCTGTCCCGCAACGTGCTGATGGACGCGCACGCGATCATGTCGACGGAACCGACCATCATCCTCGATGCAAGCGAGGACATTCGTTTCATCAACAACCCGCTCGTCACCGATGGACAGGTGCGATTCTACGCCGGGTTCCCGCTCGTGACCTCGGATGGCTACGTGGTCGGCACGTTCAGCGTCGCTGATCCGTTCGCGCGCGAGTGCCTCAACGGCGACAAGTACTTTTTCCTCAAGAACCTCGCCGACGTCGCGATCCGCGGCGTGGAGCAGAACACGGCAACAATGGGCAAGCAGCAACTGGTGCGTGCGGCTCCTGTGGAAGACCGCGTGGGTATCCAGGTCCCACCGCCGCCAGACATGAACTACATGGACGCACACATGACGATGCAGGAACTGCTACGGACGGCGTACACGACTCAGTACCAAATCCGGATGCAGCAAACCAACCCACTTCAGCCCAAGTAACAATAGTAGGAGGACCTCCCCCCCCCGAACGAGAGCGACCCACGCCGTTAGATCCAATTCAGTATGCCCTCCATCCTCCACGTCCCGCGTGGCTGTTGCCTACTCCATCTCTCGTCGCTCGCCCCTTTAGCAGAATGCGTTGGTTAAATTATATAGTGCTGTTAGTCCTTTCAATCCTGAGGTACAACTTGTGCTTCATCGTCTGCCCCTCTTGTCCTTGATTCTGTCCTGTCATGCGTCGAGATTCCCAACACATGTGGGGCCTTGAGTGGAATCAAAGGTTTTTTTTTTCATTACGATTAGAAAACCACAGCACCTCGCAGATCCACCACAGCGAGACTTCTCCTCTCTCTTCTTCGTAAGCCGCTGTCCTGGAGATGCTGCCTCACACCAGAGCGACGCAATCAGTGCTTGGACGGCACGACGTCGCGGACGTCGTCCCAGTCGTCCTCGTCGTCGTCCGTGTTTGCGAAAAACTTGTCAAACGACTCTTCGATGGTCACCGTCTTCTTCTGCGCACGCAGCTTCTCGCCCTGCTCGAGTAATGTCACGAGATGGACCTTCTGCTTCCACTGCATGAGCGTCTCCTCGAGCTCCATGTTGGCCTTCTTGATGAGCATATCGAGCACGCGCGGGTCCTTGACGTCCGCGTGCTTGCGGAACAGCGCCTGGATCGCGAGCCGCGCGTCGGCCGGCTCCATCGGCACGTCGTACAGCGTGAGCACGCGCGGCACCTGCTTGGTGATGTAGCGGTAGAGCGTCACGGCCGGCGACGACGTGCGCGTGGCCGCCGCCGCCTTCTCGCCCACGGCACGCAGCGCCATGGTGATCGGTCTTGGGAGGGAACAAACGAGGGAGGCCCTGGGGAGCCGTTTGCGGTGGTGAGCACCACAACTCGCACAGCGGGAGCTCCTCGCCCCTTATTCCGCAACCAGCGACCGCATTGCGCAACGAGGGAAGAAATACCGTAGACGACTATAATAGAAGCTACAGAGAGGGTACAATGTACCTTGAAAGAGGGTACCGTGTACCCTTCAAGGGAAACTGGCGGCGCACACGTCGCAGAGATAGGCGCCGTGCCATGTTGTGTTGGCGGGAGGCGTGTGGTCACCTCGTGATCATTCGGGGGGATGACTGGTCGTGCGGGCGTCACTTCACTGGCGTGTGGGCGACTGGCCGGTCCCCTGGAACGCACGCAGCGTCAGGCACACGCAACGAAAGAAGAGACAAAGAACAAAGACCGCGAGGCCACGACCGGACGCGCGCCGTGGGGGAAGAGAGCAGACCCGTCCAAGCGCAGCGTAGCCGTCTCTTTCTGCAATGTACAGTCGCGGGATCGTCGTCGGGGAGGAGAGATGCAATACGTAATTGAATACAGAGACACAGGCTACAATACTTAACCATTGTAAAGAGCATGAGCGGGTGTCGTCTCGCCGATGATTACAATGCACCTGCGTCGTAGAGCAGGGCGATCATGAAGCGAGGGGGTCTGGTTTATGTGAGAGCGGAACTGGCGCGCTGCTTTTGTTGTTGCGGCCGCTCTTGTGGACGATCCATCGTGTGGCCCGTCCACGAGCGGCCTCCATCGCGGCGGCAACAAGAAAAGCCGCTGGACCGGACCCGCACTAGGCCCACACTGCCACGACCCACCCACCGTGTATACCATTGTAGTATGCGTACCGGTATTGTGCTTTGCAGCTCTTTTGTCGTTTTTGACCTACTTTGGTCCGATCTATCGGTAGACCCTCTCAAATCCGTTTCGATCTAGTGTTTATCTCTGAGATTTGCTGGCCACCATCTCTCAGATCTAGAGGTAAAACCTCGATATAGTGACATTCGAGGTCTTAGTTAGCAGAGACTGCTCCGTTTGTCGTTTTCTGCACGACAATCGGAGCAGCCCCTGGTAACTAGAAGGAACCCAGACCTCCTGCCAGAGTTGAGTTCGGTCCGATTTGACCCAAATGCTAGATAGGACCACAAG
>JAADVY010000071.1:0-33482 GCA_023336035.1 Pythium plurisporium
CCCCCCCCCCCCCCCCCCCCACGACCATGGCGGACGGAGAAGTGCCCGAGGCGAGCCTGCGCAACCTCGTGACGCAGCAGTCGCTGCGCTGGATCTTCGTGGGCGGCAAGGGCGGCGTGGGTAAGACCACGACGTCCTGCTGCCTCGGCATCCGGCTCGCGATGGAGCGCGAGAAGGTGCTCATCGTCTCGACCGATCCGGCCCATAACCTCAGGTACTTCTCCACTCACAACTTCCAATGGTGGCCATGCGACTGACCACGTGTGTGCTCTAGTGATGCGTTTGGCCAAAAGTTTACGCGCGAACCGACGCTCGTGAACGGCTTCACGAACCTCTCGGTGATGGAGATCGACCCGAACGTCGACGTACGTGCCCTCAGGCCGAATCCCCCCCCCATATAGATCCATCGGAAGCTAACCAACGGATATCCCTAGATTGAAGAGATGGGTGTAGACGGCGTGCGTGACAACTCGGGCATGGCGTCGTTCATGAAGGATCTGTCGAACTCGATCCCAGGCATCGACGAGGCCATGTCGTTTGCCGAGCTCATGAAGCAGGTGCAGAGCATGGACTTTTCGGTCATCGTGTTCGATACGGCGCCGACGGGCCACACGCTGCGTTTGCTGAGCTTCCCGACGGCGCTTGACAAGGCCTTTGACAAGATTCTGTCGCTCTCGAACCAGTTCTCGGGCATGTTTTCGCAGTTTTCGGCATTGCTCGGGGGTGGACTGCCCTCCCAGGAGATGCTGCTGGGCAAGTTGGAGCAGACGCGCGAGGTCATCCAGAAGGTCAATGCCCAGTTCAAGGACCCGGAGCGCACGACGTTTGTGTGCGTGTGCATCCCCGAGTTCTTGTCGCTGTACGAGACCGAGCGGCTCGTTCAGGTATGGCAACGCTCTATCCGATTGTGGGATTGTTCGTCTTAAGAAGGACTGACCTCCTGTATCGTTGCGTTATGTAGGAGCTGACTAAGTACGACATTGACGTGCACAACATCGTCGTGAACCAGGTGCTGTACCCGGAGGAGGGCACCGCCTGTAAGAACTGCGTGGCCCGTACCAAGATGCAGCAAAAGTACATCGACCAGATCTACGACCTGTACGAGGATTTCCATGTCGTCGAGATGCCGTTGCTGAACGAGGAAGTGCGTGGCGTGCCGGCGCTGCAGTCGTTCTCGCAGCACTTGCTCACGCCGTACGAGCCGACCAACTAGAGAGATGATTGGACCCACTCTGACGCGAGAATGACAATACAAAGACGTGGGAATCTACGTACCTACTTGAAATGCTTAGTCGCTATCACTGTATTCGGCCACCAGACTCGTGAGCACCGGTTTCTTAGGCGCTGCCACGGCTTTTTTGACCTTTTTACCAGTCGTGTCGCTCTTCCACTTGACCACGATCGTCGGCAAAGTTGGCGTCGCATCGGGTGTCTTCTCCTTTGCCTCGGTACTGGCAGTAGTTTTTTTCACCGGCGGTTCGACAGGCACCGGCACTTCAATTGGCTCAAGTGGCCGCTTGAGCGTCTTCTGCTTGTCCTCAAACACTCGCCGCGCGAGCTCTCGGTCCTGCTCGAGCTCCGTGGCGGCCGCCTGCTCCTCGCTGTCCCGCGTCGAGCGCTTTGCGTGATGCTGAAGCAACGCGTCCGTGTCCACTTTGGCGTGGCGCTGGTTGATGGCCTTGATCTCGTCCAGTGCATCGAGAATGTCCATCTCGCGCTTCGAGTCAAGCGTGCGGTTTTCGAGCGCCTTCATCGCGTCGCCTTTCTCTTCCTCGACGCGTTCTTTCCGCGCCGCCTCTTCCTCGGCCGCGGTCTCGCGCCACGGCTCAAAGTTGCGCTGCGCGCCGTGCTCGGCCACGTAATCGCCGTTTTTCGGGTCGGTCTTGAACGTGATCTCGGACGAGCACGTGATGCACTTGATGTAGAACCGGAAGATGCGGATGCCGTGGTAGTCCTCGCCCTGGACCTCTTCTTTCTTGCTGTTGAACTTTTTGCCGCGGTACATGTACTCGCCGCAGGTGCCGCACTGCATCGAAAACGGCAGCATCATTCGCACCTCGATCTGCTGGTTCTTCGGGCGCTTGCGCCGCGGGATGATCGACGGATCAAAGTCCGGCGGGAAGTACTTGTTCAGCACCTTGCGTTCGCCCATGGTGGTGGTGGTTCCAAAGGTGGCGGAGAGCGAACTGCATTTTATTCCATGCTGGAGGTTCCAGAGTTTTCTATAAATTAGAATAAATTCGTTCAAAACAATGTATGCAATGGGAAGGGTCCTTCATTGTATGATATGGTATCCATCTTCCAACTGAGGATTCCGGAGTATGGACCCTCGGTTTCTTCCGCTTTGAAAGAACGTTCTTGTGCTTCAACGTGAGGAGCAACCTTGCAGTCTGGAAACTGGGATCGTTGTCGATAAGATGGGATCCAGAGTTAGGTCGTGGCGTTGTAGAGACCGTGCTGGTTCCTTTCCCCTTGGCCATCCTTGTTTGCCTACGCCTATGGAGACAACCTGCTGAGCACGGCACACGCCCCGCAGCAGGCATCGGTCAAGTGGCCACGCTTCATGCAGAGGACCCAGTCCGGAGAAACGTTTCGTACGCTTCTGAAACTGGCACGTGTCATCAAGAGAATTTGATATGGGACATCAGCCGAGAGAGATCTCGCGAACCCAGCGAAAGCTTCCACACAACCAACGGATGAGGGGTTCGCGTGTTCTTCTGGCTGCAGTTCGAACATTGCCAAGTCTGGGTGTCGCCTGGGTCCAGAGGGTTTCAGGAAGTTAACCTGCGACTCATATCCAGAGCTCTGTTCCGCAAGCCCAAGCGTCGTCATAGCATACTTCGCTGGAACTCTGGAGGTGGGCCTTCCGGACCCTGTCGCCCAGCTACCGGTAGTTCTGGACGGGCTTGTTTGACACATCCCATCCCAGGAAATGTAGGTTCTGTGGACTGAAGCCATCACGAGTTGTGGATCCCATCGAACAACGCGGGATGTCCCATTCCGACGGTCCGTTTGAGCGGGTGTGAACAATCACACGTTGGGCGATTTTGTTGGGATCCTCAATGGAGATGGTCCTTTTCGTTTCCCGCTTTGAGATTTCGCAGTGAGGCCGCTTACACCGCAACGGCAACCGCAACAGCCACATTGGACGCTGTAAGTTCCACACCACCCACCAACTTGACGACACAAACAGGCCGCCTAGCCACCTCGGGTCCCGAGACGAATCTCCCATTTTGCGGGAGGGACCGACGCGGGATCAGGTTGAGGCCCACATGGATGTGGATCACCAGGAATCGTCAAAGAGGCGGGGACCTGGGAGAGGATACCAAGATGAATCTGGTGGGCATGCTGGAATATGGCTCCAGCGAATTGAGCCATCTGGATTGTCGAACGTCCGACATAGCGAGCCTTCTTGCTTCGTGCAGTCGCGGTTTGTCAGATTCCGGAGATGCTGGGGGACCGTATGGCTGAGTCAGTCACCACCACGCAAAGGCGGTGTTTCTGACGTAGCGTGCTGGCTCTGGGGGGACAGGATTTTATCCAGATCATCCGCCCGCCGATGTCCACCCTTTTCCCCCGGACCGCCGCTGTGGTAGGTTTGCGGCGACCGCAATCGTGCCGCCCAGCTGTGGTCAGCATTTCCCGACCAAAGTCTTCTCAAACCCGGCCCGTTTAGCCCGGTTCTCGAACTGCCGGATTTTGGCGGTCTCTTACTTGTTGTTTGTATGTGGAGGTGGGTCAGATGGGTTTCGGGAGCCCGTCCATCTGGCTCCTCGGCAGCAACGACACGAAAGACCGCCCCTGGCTCGGCTGGGCCGGGCTTGCTATCCCACTCTTGACTCTCCCCTACCCCGTCCGCTTGTACCGTACACACACATGCTTTCACAACGCCTCCACCAGAGGATCGGGGACGGTTGACGCCCAACGTTGGGGGGGAGGTCAGTTGTGTTGGCCCACCGGCACGGTGTTTTTTTTGAGAGCCCCTCATTTCTCAACCTCCGTCCGACACCAGACCTCCCTCACTCCGGTGGAAAGACACCCCGTCGTCACCATGGCTCTCACTCGTGCCTCTGTCGTTGCTGCTCGCATGCAGGCGGCCTCCCGCTGCCCGTTCATGCACGCGCTCCCCACGGCCCGCGCCGCGCTGCTGCCCAACATCTCGCAGCTCGCCAAGCTCTGCCCGCACATGTCGTCGCTCATGGGCGTCGCTGCGGCCGGTGGCAACTCGCAGGCCCACATCTCGTCGCCTGCCACGGACGCCACGCTCAAGCGCATCGCCGAGCTGAAGAAGAAGCAGCAGCAGCAGGTCGCCAACGGCCAGCGCGTCGCCAGCTTCCGCACGCACGCGCTCCCGCAGCAGCGCGTCGGCGGTCTGCCCACGCAGGCCTACCAGAAGGGCTTTGAGGACATCATTGCCAAGATCAAGAAGGAAGGCCGCTACCGTGAATTCGCCGACCTCGAGCGCCAGCGTGGCCGCTTCCCGCGGACGACCCACCACCAGAAGGACGGCAAGACCAAGGAAGTGATCGCGTGGTGCAGCAATGACTACCTCTCGATGGGCCAGCACCCCAAGGTCATCGCGGCCATGCAGGACTACCTTCTCCAGGTCGGCGCCGGTGCCGGCGGTACCCGTAACATCTCGGGCACGAACCACAACCACGTGCTGCTTGAGCAGGAGCTCGCAGACTTGCACCAACAGGAAGGTGCACTGCTCTTCACATCGTGCTACGTCGCCAACCAGTCCGTTATCAGCACCATGACCAAGATCTTCCCGGGTCTCATCATGTTCTCCGACAGCATGAACCATGCCTCAATGATTGAAGGTATCAAGCACAGTGGCGCTAAGAAGTACATTTACAAGCACAACGACATGGCTGATCTCGAGGCCAAGCTCAAGGCCGCTGACCCGAACGCCCCCAAGCTCATTCTATTTGAATCGGTGAACTCGATGGAGGGCACGATCGCGCCGCTCCATGAGATCTGCGACCTGGCGGACAAGTACGGTGCTATGACTTTCAACGACGAAGTGCACGCCGTCGGCCTCTACGGCAACCGTGGTGCTGGTGTTGGTGAGCGTGATCACTGCATGCAGCGCATCACGATGGTCACGGGTACTCTCGCCAAGGGCTACGGTGTCATGGGTGGTTACGTTGCTGGCTCGGCCGCTTTGGTGGATGCTATGCGCTCGACGTGCTCGGGTTTCATTTTCACGACGTCGATCCCGCCGACGCTCGCTGCTGGTGCACGTGCTTCGATCGCGCACCTCAAGGAGAGCCAGGAAGAACGTATCAAGATGCACAGCAACTCGGAGGAGGTCAAGCGTCGTCTCGTTGAGGCCGGCTTCCCGCTTCTTCCGTCGGTGAGCCACATTGTGCCGCTCATGGTCGGTGACGCAGTCAAGGTGAAGGAGGCCTCGCGGCTCCTCATGGAGAAGCACAACATTTACATCCAGCCCATCAACTTCCCAACGGTTCCGGTCGGTGAGGAGCGTCTCCGCATCACGCCTTCTCCCTCGCACACGCCGGAGATGATGGACCATCTTCTGGCGGCGCTCGACGATGTGTGGAACACGCTCAGCCTTCCCCGCACGCGCAGCTGCCCGGTCGAGATCCGTGGCTTTGCTCCTGTGCAGGCCGTTGAGCACCTCCCGAAGGTGGAGTTCTTCAATGCCGAGCTGCCGAAGGTTGAGTTCGACATGGAGATCGAGGCCGAGGCGTACGCCTAAGCCTGATCCACGCTCCAGTCGTCCAACCTCCACTGGCAGGGCTGGAAGAAAGGGGCTCGATCCCTTCTGTGTATTCTCCAGAACGACTCGTCTATAAGAAGACCTCCTTGGTCTTTGAGGAAACCCTGAAAAAAAAATCATCCGCCACGCGGAGAGGAAACTCATCCATGTGCCGCTTTTTCCCACTCAAAACTTGTGCTTTTTTTTTGGAATTCGATTGTTCTGTACTTTCAAGTACAGTGTACGTAGGTTCTCATCGGGAGGGGGGAGTGTCTGCATCTTCAGAAGAAGCCATCAGAAGCCATTGTGGAGCCACAGTCGACATTACACAGAGGCGGATGACTGTGAGGCTGCCACGTTTCTTCTGGTGGACCAAATTCTACGTACAACGATATTGTGTTATAGAGACCTCGAAATTCTCAAGAAAAGGTGACTGTGGGTTCAAAGCACGGTGGATGCACACTGTCTCTTACCAACACTCTGCATCTGAATCGAAGACGGGCAAACACTATCCAGCACGGCGGCCGAGTATACGCCACCAGACACTCGGGGGAGCTGCCGTGGCGTGTGAGCTGACACCACCATGGACGACGGACAGGACTCTCTCGGTATGCTAATGATAGAGCGAAGCGTGATCTTTCGATTCCTGGCTTTCTCACCATCTACCGATGCCTGGAACAGGAGGAAAGCGCAAGTACAAGGAGAACCCCCTGACGGCCAAGGCCGAGAACGGCTCGCTGCGGATCAAGATTGTGCGCAAGGGCGAGGCAGCGCTGAGCGGGGGGTTACTGAGTGTGGGGGGAAGTGGTTCTCTGGATGGGTACGCGCTCACTGGCGTGCCGCGGTCGCCGTCCAACGGAACCTCGGCGACCGCGCAGCCCGTGCCGTCGCCACCGAAACCTCGCGCGAACCGCAAGCACGTGCCCATCTTCTACCAGCGCCCCAACGCGTTCAGCATCTCCGCGTCTTCCTCCACAGATGAGAACTTCTCACAGACTCAGTCCACGTCGACGTCCGAGTACGAGCCGAGCACGAGCGCGACGTCGACATCGACATCCTCCACAACGGGGCGGTTCGCTCGTCTAGACATCGCGCCGGGCTTGCCTGGCAGTCTGCAAGACCCTATGCCGCCGACCAATCCGCTGTTCACGCGTGGGATGAGTGAGACAAGTGGATCACTGACGGATCTGCTTAAGACTGTGCTGCCCACCGTCCCGTCGCTGGAATCCACGGGCTCGTATGAGGACTACTCGAACGAGCTCGAGACGAATGGCTCCGAGTCGCTGACGACCTCGCCGAACAGTCTGCTGAATCCTGCTGCGGCGCTGCGTCAGTTGGCGTCCTCATCGGCAGCCTACGCCTCGCACACGCGCGAGCCGCCGCTGTTGCCGTCGATGCAACTGAGTCAAACGCTACAACGGTTCCAGTTGCCACGTCAGCAATCCGACCACGACAATGACTATGAGAACGAAAGGTACCACCACGATCGTGATGACCACCACAATACAAATGAGGTCCACAGTGCCCCCCACTCGACTGAGTCCGACCACCACCAGCAGGAGCAGCACCACGACGAGGAGCAGGACCACGAATCGTCCAGCTACCGCTTCGACGCGATGAGCGCACTACAGAACGCAGTCAAAATCGCCGTCGCGTCGACTTCGCCGACCACCACACAACCGCCACTTGGTCGATGGCTCCATGACAACGACGATAGTGAACTCGGTCCTCCACCGAGTGCGCCGCCTGGACTGGGCATCCAGCACTCGCTCATGGGCGGTGGCATCGAGGCGCAACCCGTCATCCCGACGATCAACACGGTCAACTTCAATTGGAATCGCTACCACCAAGAGGCGCGAGCGCGAGCAGGTTCTATACCAACCGCGACGCGCGAGGAAGATGGTGAGACCAACTCGTCGGCAGTTCACTGAGGTACGCTAGCCCGCCCCCCGAGCGGCGCAGGGTAGCTATAGGACAAAGTCGGCATATAAAGTGGGTTTCATCTCTCACGGTTGCATTGTTCCTTTTTATTCCCCGAGACCACCCGACGGTCTTTGCGGATCTACTCGATCTTGGGACACGTCCAGAGGTCGTCGCCGAGGTAGTGCATGAGCTCGATGCCGATGCCCTTGTTCTGCGTCTTGATGTCGTCGGTGGACATGGTGAGCACGCCTATTGCCATCGCGAGATCTTTGCCCTCGGCCATGATCGCGACGGGCGTGCCCGCCGGCAGCGACTCGGGGATCTCGCCACCCTTGGAAGTCAGTCCGGGACACATGATGTTGGCGCCCGAGAGCACAAACGGGATCGCGCCCTTGTCGGCGCGGACCCACTTCATAATGTGCGGGATCTTGTGGAGCACACGCAGCGTCGGCATGAACGGCCCGTCGCGGTGGTTGTAAAAGAGCGGCTCGCCCTCGTGGAGCACGAGCTGCAAGTGGTTGTGGCTGTGGGACAGGGCAGCGTTCGGATTTGTACTATACAGACAAGAGAGAGAGAGAGGGAAAGACCTACCACTTGGCGACGACCATGGGCGCCTTCTTGGGCAGCAGCTCCTCGAGGTACGCGTCAATGTCCGGGTACTGCTCCAAGATCTTGGCGCGGATCGTTCGCTGCTGCGAGGACTTGACCTGGCTGTGGTTGCTCACGTGCTCGGCCACATCGAACTTCTTGAACATGGTGATCGCGTCGTCGTCGTCGTGGGGTGGTGGGCTTCGAACAAATCCACTGCCCCCATCAACCAGCGGAAACTCGTGGGTGGCAATGGATACGATAGAAAGCCGGCATTTCTATCAGCGGTACTGCCAATAGCGATGTTACACGCCCCATGATTCATCCCCTTCTATCGTTTTTAAACGTATAGCAACGCGTTTCTAAAACTGATTTTGGCTCGACGGGGGGAGCAACCTGCGACGCGTGCACACTTTGCTCCTCTATGCGGTAGGTTCACTTTGTTGTCGGCGTCAGTTCTCCTCCCCCCCCTCTCCTTCCCTCGCCGGGATTTCCCTGGCTTCCCTTGTTTTCCCAACGAAAAAGCAACTGGCCTCCTCGTCCACACGGTCACCATCATGGCGAGCTGTCCCGAGGTCTTCGAGGCCGTCGCGCTGCGCGTGCCCGCCGGTCCGCTGGGCATTCTCATCACCGAGCGCGACCACAAAGTCGTGGTGGACGGCTTCGCGCCCACGGGCGCCAACGGCCAGCGCGGCGTGATCGAAGCGAGCGGCAAGATCGCGACGGGCAGCGTGCTGCTCGGTGTGAACGAGCACGATTTCTCCAAAAGCGAGCTCTCGTTCGCGCGCGTGCGTGCGCTGCTGCTCGAGACCAACACGGTGGCGCGCGAGGTGCGGTTTAATGTGCCCGTGTCCAAGCTGCAGACCAACCCGACGCGGTCGTTTCTCCAAGAGTACTCGCTCGGGAAAGAGCTCGGCTCGGGCTCGTTCTCGGTCGTGCGCGAGGCCACGCACAAGCAAAGCGGCGTCAAGTACGCCGTCAAGTGCATCAAGCGCGCCGAGCTGACCAAAGAGGACCTCGACGCGCTCGCGATTGAAGTGGAGATCCTCCAGCAGATGAAGCACCCGCATATCATGGCGTTGTACGACGTGTTCACCGAGGCCCACTACTTTTACTTGGTCACCGAGCTCGTCGCCGGCGGTGAGCTTTTTGACCGCATCGTCGAGAAGAACTTTTACAGCGAACGCGAGGCGCGCGATCTGGTCAAGACGCTGCTCGAGACCATCAAGTACTGCCACGACCAGCACGTCGTGCACCGCGATCTCAAGCCCGAGAACTTGCTCATGACCAGCAAAGACGACGACGCCAGCATCAAGCTCGCCGATTTTGGCTTTGCCAAGAAAGTGGACGGCGACGGGCTCGCGACCGCGTGCGGCACGCCCGGATACGTTGCGCCCGAGATTCTCAAGGCCAAGCCGTACGGCAAGTCGGTGGATATCTGGAGCATTGGGATCATCACGTACATCTTGTTGTGCGGGTACCCGCCGTTCCACGACGACAGCCAGCCGGCGCTGTTCCGCAAGATCAAGGCCGGCACGTTCGTGTTTGACTCGCCGTGGTGGGACGAGATCTCGGCCGACGCCAAGGATCTCATCTCCAAGATGCTCATCGTCGAGCCCAAGGACCGCTGGACCGCTGACCAGCTGCTCCAGCACAAGTGGATCGCCGGCGAGGTCGCGAATGTGCCGCTCACGGGCACGCTCGAGGAGCTGCGCAAGTTCAACGCGCGTCGCCGTTTCAAGTCGGCCATCAACACGGTCAAGGCCACGATCTCGCTCGCCAAGGCGCTGCAGCTCAGCTCCAAGCGGGGCACGGTGATCTACACGGACCGCCACATCAAGGACGAGTACACGCTCGGCAAGGAGC
Source organism: Pythium plurisporium (assembly GCA_023336035.1). Lineage (NCBI taxonomy): Eukaryota > Oomycota > Peronosporomycetes > Pythiales > Pythiaceae > Pythium > Pythium plurisporium. The sequence goes on from JAADVY010000071.1 coordinate 10,103, forward strand.
TCGGCTCGGGTGCGTTCTCGGTGGTGTACGAAGCGACAAACAAGAAGACGAACCAGCGATTCGCCGTCAAGGCGATGAAGATCGCGGGCCTCAGCGAGGAAGACATCGAGGCGTTCAACCAAGAGGTCGAGATCCTCAAGGAGATGCAGCACCCCAACATCATGCGTTTGTATGCCGTGTACCTCGAAGAAGCCACGTACTATTTGGTGACGGAGCTCGTCGCCGGTGGCGAGCTCTTTGATCGCATTGTCGAGAAGAACTTTTACAGCGAGAAGGAAGCGCGGGACCTTGTCAAGGTGCTGCTTGAAACGATCAACTACTGCCATGACCGCAAGGTCGCCCACCGGGACCTCAAGCCGGAGAACTTGCTGCTCACGTCGAAAGACGACGACGCGAACATCAAGCTCGCGGACTTTGGTTTCGCGAAAAAGGTGGACGACGTCGGCTTGGGGACGACGTGCGGCACGCCCGGTTACGTCGCGCCGGAAATCCTGACGCAGACGCCATACGGGACGGCGGTGGATATCTGGAGCATTGGTGTCATCACGTACATCTTGCTCTGTGGGTACCCTCCGTTCCACCACGACAGCCAGGCGATGCTCTTCCGCATTATCAAGTCTGGTCGTTTCCAGTTCGACTCGCCATACTGGGACAACATTTCCGACGATGCCAAAGATCTCATCTCCAACATGCTCGTTGTGAACCCTGTGGACCGCTGGACGGCCGCGCAGTTGCTTCAGCACAAGTGGATCATCGGTGACGACGTCAGCAATGCGCCGTTGACATCGACGCTCGAGGAGCTGCGCAAATTCAACGCGCGTCGCCGCCTCAAGTCGGCGATCAACACGGTCAAGGCCACGATCTCGCTCGCGCGAGTGCTGAGCTCGGTGCCAAGCAGCGATAACCTCGTCACGCCGCCGCCGGCTCCTTCCACGGCCGAATTGTAGAGATTTGCTCCCCCTTATGAACGCCAAGATCGGACTTCGCGTTTTGTACGTACCGAATACGCTGGATACGAATCTACCTCTTGTGTATATGGATGGGAATAATGCATGCACAAGTTCACTATCTGTGTCTGAGTTGGGTTTTTCACGCGTGTGTCGCCTGGAAATAGAGACACCACCACGCATCTTGGGAGAAGATCGACCGTGGGCAGAAAATAGCATGGCGATCGACGTGCGCAGCTGAAGATGCCGCTCCTCAGCTCCCTCCATTCCGAGTCTTGCGCTTTGTGTTCAAGATGATGAAGGCCATGAGTCCACGCGCGAGCTCCATGTTCACGAGCTTCAAGAGCCCCAAGGGAGCCAAGTTCGCCTCGAGCCCGGCTCAACTCGTCGCCGGCATGGACATCTCGCTGTGGGAGACCGTCGAAGTGGCCGGCGTCCAGCCCGGCTCACTCGGCATCTTGCTGGATGGCAACAGCCCCGACGCTGCGGTGCTGGAGGACTTTGCACCGGTCTCGAGCGATGGCTCCAAGGGTGCCGTGGAGTTGGACGGCCGTGTGACCGTGGGCAGTGTGCTCGTCCAAGTGAACGAGTACGATCTGCTCGAGCACAAATTGTCGCTGCAAGAAGTGGGTCGCGTGCTGCGCGAGACGAGCCACTTGGAGCGAACGCTTTACTTCAAAGTGCCGCCGTCGCGCCGCGTGGATGCGATCGAGGCCTCTGTGGGTTCGCCGACAAGCTCAGCGGTCGGCGAAGTGGACGACCGCGTGCTGCTCAAGGGTATGGACAAGAGTTCGTTCAAGGAGAAGTCCGAGGACGCGAACAAGCGATCGTGGGACTTCAAGTCGCTGCTCTCGCCGACGCAGCTCGTGACCAACGTGGTGGCGATGTCGGGCTTTGGAGGCAGTGCCAACGCGACGCCCACTGCAGCGGCACCGACAATGCCTGTCGACCACGACGTGACCCCGGCGATGCCTCCCGTGGAAGCCACGACCGTGCGCGCGGCCTCGCACACGCTGTCGAGCAAGAGTCTGGGCGAGCCCAACAAGGTGGCCGCCACGATTCCACCGGGCCCGATTGGTCTGAACCTCGACGGATCGATCACCGATCGCGCCGTCGTGCTGGGCTTTCTGCCGTTACCCGACGGCTCCTCGGGAGTGCTCGAGATGCGTGGTGACATCCTTCCTGGGTCGATTCTTGTCGCGATCAATGGATCCAGTGTGACCCATTTGAGCTTGGACGAGGTCCGTGCTCGCCTTGGAGCCCTCGCTGGATTCGAACGCGACTTGGTGTTTGAGCTGCCGGCAGTGGATCTAGAGGACGACACGCCACGCGTACTAACCACCAAGGACCGAGTCAAGGCCTTCAACCGCCTCAGCGATCTCGACAAGCGTCGCAAGATGGAGCTCGGTCTCGTGCTCCAATACGACAAGACGTCGATCAAACGCCACGAGTGCTGGTTTCTCATCGACGCCAAGTGGATGATGCGGTGGGTCGAGTTCACGGCCAAGGGCGGCGTGAACCCCGGCGCGATCACAAACCACGTGCTGCTGGAACCCACGTGGGAGACGCGAGCGATGGGGCTCGCGCCGGGGCGACCGGATGCGCCGCGTGCCGGGCTCGAGCTCATGAAGGACTATCGCTGCGTGACGCCGATGGTGTGGGCGCTGTTTGCCGAGTTCCACGGCACCAACAACGTGCCCGTGCAGGCCAGGTGCGTCGTGGGGCCCCAGCCCCCCGTATCGGATCCCGTGACTGATGGCTTGTGTGGGTGTGGATGTTTTATAGATACATTCTCGACGCGTACGCCGAGCCGCTCACCGACACCGAGATCACGCCGATCCTCCGCGAGCCGCGGCTCCGCGCGGCGACCATCGTCAGCGACCTGCGTCAAAAATACCCCGGTGCATTCTTTGACTAAGTAAGATATTCCCAAATGTAGCCATTTGATTTACTACGTTCGCATGGATGCCTTGCGTACTTAGTTGGTGTGACCTTCGTGCGACCTGCTTCCAACCCTTTGAAGAACCGTGGGGAAAAGAAACCCATGACGGCGTGGCTCGCGGACGGCGCGGCGCTGCGGCTGCTGGACGAGCGGAACGCACGCGAGACCGACTGTTTCGTGGAGCTCGTGGACGCGTATCAGCAGCTGCTGTTTCGCGGCCACGCGTTGCACGCGTCGTCCAGCAACACTCCACTCCCCTCGTCGTCCGCCGACGACACGAGCGGCGCCGCCAAATACCTCGCGACGATCCAGCAGCTCGAGCGCGAGCTGAACGAAAAGAATGCGCAGCTCGCTACGTACGCCGGCAGCCAACTGCAGCTCGTGAACGAAAGCAAAGAGCTGCTCCAAGAGCGCGCGCAGTGGGTCCACCAGCGCGAGTTTTTCGCCAAGCGGCTCGAAGAGGAGATGCTGCTGAACGAGGAGAAAGACCGTGCGATGCACGAGCTCGACGCGGCGCTTCAGCTGGTCCGCGACGAGCTCGCACGCCACAAGGCGCTGCTCGAAAACACCGAAAGCGACAGCGAAACGCTGCGCACGCGGATCCGCCAGCTCGAAGAGCAGCTCGTGCGCAAGACGCTCGAGATGGCCACGTGGCTCGCCGAGCACGAGCCGCCCGACGAGCTGATCACCGCGAGCCGCCGTGCGACCGCGCCGTCGCTGGGAGCGATGATGGCCACGCAGGAGATGGCCGAGTCGGTGAGTCGGCTGGTGCTCGACGACGCCGGCGGGCGCGAGGCCTCGTCGCGGGTCGTCTCGCAGGTCACGCACTCGATCCGCGCCCACGCGACCGAAGTCAATTCGGTGTGTTTCAACGCCTCGGGCAAAGTGCTGTTCAGTGGCTCGAGCGACGGCACGGTGCGCGCGTGGGACGCGGCGTCGTGCCGTGCGATGGGCGAGTACCGCGGCGTGGGCACGGCGCATCCGCTGCTCTGTGTGCGCGTGTCCGAGGACGGCGAGATGGTGCTGGGCACGGGCTCGGACCGCAAGTGCTTTGTGTGGCGCGTGGGCACCGGCCGTGTGTTCCAGACGCTCACGGGCCACAAGGGCAAAGTGCTCGCGGCCGAGTTCTCGATGGCCACGCCAAACCAGGTGGTCACGGGCTCGTCCGACCGCTCGCTGCGCGTGTGGGACGTGGCCCGAGGGCTCAGCGTGCAGTCGATCAACTGCCGCTCGAGCTGCAACGACGTCGCGATGGCGCTCGGCGGCCATTTCGCGAGCGCGCACCACGACGGCGCCGTGCGGGTCTGGGACGCGCGGTCCAAGCAGCTCGCACAGGAGCTCACCAATCTCCACAACGACCAGGTCACGTCCGTGAGTTATTCGCGGGACGGCAACCGCGTGCTGACCAACTCGCGGGACAACACGCTGCGCGTGATCGACACGCGCACGTACGAGACAGTGCTCACGTTGCAGCACGGCTCGTACCACGTCGGGTTCGACTGGTGCAAGGCCTCGCTGAGTCCCGATGGCGTGTACGCCGCCGCGGGCAGCTCCAGCGGCGCCGTGCTGCTGTGGAACGTGGTGTCGGGCAAGCTCGAGAAGGAGCTCCGCATGGGCCACCAGGGCGCGATCGCGAGCTGCGTGTGGCGCCCCGACGGCCAGGCGCTGGCCTCGTGCGACAAGAACGGCTGCCTCGTGCTGTGGGAGTAAGTGTACGTCGTAGTTCTATTCGAAGCCTTTCAAATAAAAGGTGGTTCACTCTTTGAGGTCAAACGACGTGCCGCAGCCGCAGCCCGAGACGGCGTTCGGGTTGTTGGTCACGGCAAACGCCGAGCGGATCAGCTCCTGCTCGTAGTCGATCGTGCTGCCGCGGATAAATTCGAGCGATTCCTTGTCCACGACCACTTTGCCGCCGTGCTGGTCAAACACAATGTCCTCGTCGGCGTCGGGCGCGTTTGTCTCGAACTCGTAGACGTACTGGAAGCCCGAGCAGCCGCCGCCCTCGACGGCCACGCGCAGCATCAACTGCGGCGTGTTCTGCTTGGCCGCGAACTCGGCCACTTTCTACCATCCACGCGCCCCCCCAGCAAACACACTCGTGAGTAAGGAAAAAAGGTCGACCGAACGAGCCGAGTTTTTGTACCTTGGCCGCGAGCGGCGTGATGATAATGTCGGGCAGACCGAGGTCGTTGGTGGCCGCAGACGAGACAGAGAGAACGCGTCGGCTCATGGTGATGGTGGTGGACGCACGCAGCAGCCCCGCACGACGCAGCAGCAACGACGCCATGGACTTCCGTGGGATTCTTCCTTTGGTGGATCAGCCTCTGGGATGCTGGTCTTGGAGTGACGAGGAGCGCGCTCTAATAAGGTCCCCACCAGTACGCGACAAAAATGTCGTTTTCCCAAAATTCCAAAATGAAACACACCTCTTTACACCGTGTTTTGAGACGGACGAGCCTCAATGTAGCCATGTTCAATTTTCGGGTCTGTATTTTTGAACCTCCCCACGTGAGGTGGCGATGCCCACGCGCGGACCGACGCACGTACTGGCGGAGGCGCCCCCGCGACAGGCGACTCGCTATGGTTTCCACGTCTCACGCCCACTGCCGACCGTGAATCTCTCGCATACGCTGGTCGGATACCTCCGTCCCGCCTGGCAAGCGCGGCTCACCGCGTTCATGGCGAGCCACTACCGCAAGCTCATTTTCCTGCACCGGCTCGCGTCGCTCGCGTACTTTTTACTGCTCGTGCTGCCACCCTCGGGCTTCCGCCATGCGATCACCGTGCTTGTGTTCTGCTCGATCCTCACGCTCACGTGCACCTCGTTCTTCCTCTCACTCGACATCCTTGGGCTGTTGTTGCGCTCGCACGAGGCCGTGTTCATCTCCACGATCAGTCTCATCAACTGGAGCTGTCTCGCATTCATGCTCGGCGACTTTCGCGTGATGGTGTGCTTCCCGTCGTGGTACTCTGCACAGGTCGGGATCATCATGGACGCGAATTTTCGCACGTTCCCGTCGATGCTTCGCTCGACCATGGTCTCCATTCCAGCAGTGTTGTCGGTCGCGCTCTGCTGTGCGCTGGACAAGATCTACGAGCCCATGCGCCGCGTGGTCACGATCGGACCTCGGACACTGCCGCTCGCCAACATTATCGTGTTCGCATCCACGACGCTCGCGATCTTCCTCGCCAAGAAGGTGTTTCTCAAACTCAAACGAACCACAGTCAGTCGCACGGGCCACAATATCATCCCGTGTGTGATCGTGCGTGCACGGCTCGAGCTCTGTGCCGAGGGACGAGTCGCGTATCCGCCACCAGCGATGACCATGACCACCACATCCTACCGAAACGTACTACTCCCCGAGCGGCCGCTGCCACCAGCTCGTCCGCAGCCGCTGCAAACACTCCGTCTGTCTGAGACCCTCGACGCGAGTCTCGACGTCACCAACTGCCTCCTCCACACAACCACCTCGCGGCTCACGTGGTACTGGCTCGTGCCTCTGTATGTGACGGGCATCTCTGGCTTTGCGTGTCTCGTGCTTCGCTCGGCACTGGGCGTGTCGATCGGATCGCGGGGCGAGGCCTCCGAACAAGCCTACACCACGTTTCTCTTTGTCGGCAGTGTGCTGAGCTACGCGGCGTTGGCGTGCACTGTGCTATTCTGCGGAACGCTCACGCTCCACTTTCAACGCGACCTCGTGCGCATGCTGCTTCGTAACTTTGACTACGCCTTCTCGTCGGTCCAAGTGGTCGCGATGACCGTGTGTCTCTGTGATTTGTTCCCGCATAGCCCCGCGGACCGTGCGTCGTTTGCCGCGTGGGCGGTGTGGTACCAGTGGATGCTCACACTTGACGCACTGACGCCCCCCATGAAAGCCAAGTTTCGCTTCCGCAAGCGGTTCGCCGCGCCCGTGGTCGTCGCATTTCTCGCCGGCGGCACGTGGCTGCTGCTGCAGATCTTTTTGGACAAGGACATTGACCTCTCGAACCGCGTGCTGCTCGAGTACAAAGTCTCCACGAGGCAGACCTTCCGGCTCACGACACTCAGTGTGCTGGTCGAGCGGCTCGTGACGATCCTCGGCTGGCTCGGCTCGCGGCTGCTTCACGAGCTCGCGGTCGCCAACGAGCACGAGCTGCTCTTTCTGCGCGGACTCGTCGAGTACGCGAGCGCGTTCGAGACGTTCCCACGTCTTACGAAGAAGACGCGAGTGGAGACGGAGGTGGCACGTGTCGAGCCCAAGGGGAGGCACTGACGTCGGCCGGTCTTTTTTCGTAAAGTCTAGGTACACGGCTGGGCAGGTTCGGTGTGGTACAGTCCGGCTAAGTCCTGTGAGCACAACGAATACTTGACCAGTGTGTGGCATGCACTCCGTTCTTAACATACCGTAGATGATCTCTTAGTGCAGAGCCTCTCGTCGAAGTCTCGTACTGGCAGTCAGCAGGCAGGAGAAATGACCTTGAAGCCCGTCCTGATCCACGGCGTAGCTGGCTAGAAATGGCGGTACGTGCTCAGGTACTCGACGCTTCCGTGGATGAAATTGAGCTCGTCGTCCTGTCGTGTCCACAGCAGAAACGCATGACGTGTGCTCCACAGCACAATGGTGACAACGCGGCCCAGTAGAATGGATTTCGTGTGGATCGCAAAGCTCGCGTGGTTGGCAAACTCCACACGCCACAGAACGCGATCGTGGAAGCCCAGGCCCGGAATGAACACGACAAACCCTCCGATCGCGGCGGCGCCGACGATATTGATGGCCAGCGACGACGCGACCCATCGCTTGCGGAAATGGAAGAGGCGGTCCTTGATGAGGGGCGTTGCAGCGTCCAGTGTGTAGATCCACAGAGCCCACACAAGCCATCCGAGAAGCGTCGCCGAGTGTTCAAAACTCCAGTTGACGAGATCGCAAAGGCAGACGACAAACGCGATGGTTTGTGCGACACAGAACAAGAAGTCAAAGTTTCGACAAAGCAGCCACAGAAGATCGCGCTGGTAGAAGAGCGAGAATCCACCACAGAAGATCACTGAGCACATGACACCAAGAAGCACGAGGATGGTGGCCGTGCCGCTGGCCGGGGCGAACTCGCGAGGGAGGTGGTGAATGTTCGCTGCGCCTGCCTGCCAATCGAGGTGAAACTGCACGATGGTGCTTCGGCACTGAAGCGCGACACCAATGGCACCGATGGCATAGAAACAAATGCGGAGAAGTTGAGCTTTGCGGCGGCTCCAGTGAGTGGCTCGCTTCCAGAATCGATGAGGAAGAACGGTTCGAAAGGCGTCAATCGATGGAATAGGCGATGCACGTAGCAGCAATCGTTGGTTTTTAGACGGTTGTTTGCAAAAGTTGTTGACCATGGCCGGTCGACGATGAGCGGGGCAGAGAGACATGTCGACACCAAGTGGTACCAAGCGCAGAGGCGACTTGATGATCACGCATGGAATGCTGTTGTGCCCTTCGAAAGTGCGATGCATTTGTGTTTTCTTCAAAATGACCAGCTTGACAAGAAACAACACGATTGTTGATGTAGTGAATGTGATCAAGTCGGACACATCGCTGACATGGCTCGTCTCGACATGGAACTCAAAGTAGTTCCCATCGCGGATCCATTCTCCCGCGACGAAAAAGGCAATCGCGACGACAAGCGGCGCGCTGAGAATTGTGGAAGCTATTGCCGTCGGATACGTGCGGTAGTTGGCGTCAATCATGATGATGCTTTGATATGCAAGCCACGCTGACCAGCACAGTACTGCCCGCGAGTCGTTCAGGATCGTCGCCAGCAGAATCCAGTTGGACGCGTTGATCACAGCCAGAAACCAGAATTCGTAACACCGAGTGAGGAGCTGGAGTACGTCTGTCGACATGAAAAATACGCCGGTGAAGACTGATAGAGAACATGGAATGATGATCGCGGTCAACACGGAGCGGATGCTGCTCTCGGGAAGAAACAGAAGAAGAGCAAGGTCAACAATGCCAAGCCGAAAGATCGCGGCAAGGTGGTGGAAGTGCCGACGCATAAACTTCTTGAATCTTCTATACGCAGTTGGTGGCAGCAATTGGCGAGCAAGCGTGCGAGACAAGTCGATCGACGGCAGGCGCTGTGCCGCCTTGAATTGGTACAGGAAATTATCCGCGTCAAGCCGCGGGCGAGAGTGAATTGTACCGGTGGGAACTGCTGCTTGTGCGTCGGTCCGTTGATCCTTTGAGCATTGAGTGGCTTTGTCGTGCGAAGCGCCGAGCGGCAGCACCTGGTTGAACGACGTCCACGCCATGTCGAGACCACAGCGGAGTCCGCTTCGCCGATATGGTCCATGCGGTGAAATGCCGTTTTTGCTCCGAAAATAGCGGCCTCGTGTTCGTTGGGCATGACTCCAACTGGTGGAAACGGCACTCGTCCAACGCAACCCAACGCCTGCGTGGAGGTGCACTACTTGAGCTTGCGCATTTCAGTGCATGGATTCATCATCGTCCACTTGTAGCTCAGGCTGATCCCATCGTTGTCGTCGTTACCCGAGATCAATGTGGAAGAGAGTAATACCCATTGTAATCAGAATCGGTGTTTGTCAACGGTCTTGGTGAGATCTCTCCACGACGTTCTGAGACGAACTTGTGGGTTGGACGTGCGATCAAGATACCTGCACCGAGTGTTGAAATTCCCATTCGAGGCGCTGGGTGAGTTGCCAACTACAAGGTCATCAGCTATAACTGATATCTACAGTAGCTGATTGACCGTGGCTGCTTTTGCTTCAAGCTTGCCAAGCGGCATGCTAGAGATGCTACGGATGTGCGCATCGATGAGGAGCTCCCTCCATCAAGTCTCGTCCATCAACGCCGGTATTTGCTTGTTGAGCTTCGGAGGAATGAGCCCGTATGGACTCTCGTACTCAACGAGGCCACGAATCAAGTGTAATTCGCCTTCTCTTCGGCTGAACAACGCGACCACTTGACGAGTGCACCACAAGGAGATCGTTGCAGCACGACCCAAGAGGACCGATCTCGTTGTGAGCGTAAATGTGTGCGTCGACGATATCGTGAGATTGACGATGGTGCGGTACCGGTAGCCATTGTTCTCCATAAAGATCACGACATATGTCGTGCACAGACCACTGAACAGAACGCTGGCGAGGACGATGGCAGCGAGTTTGCTCGAGAAACGGAAGATCGAATTCTTGACGAGCGGCGTCAATGCGTCGATCGTTAATGCCCACACGAGCCAAATAGACCAGGTCATCGTAGCGAGGCTGAAACCGAGTTCCCAACACACCATGTCGAGAACACACAACTGGAACGCAATGATCTGTGCGATTGAGAAGACATAGTCAAAGTTTGTCACGAGCAATCGCAGCAAATCCCGCTGACAGAAGAGCGCCCACACACCGCAGAAGATCGCTGAACAAAGCCCTGCGGCAACTACCACATCCTGGTGTTCATTCTCGAGGTAGCTTGCAGTGCACTCAGCGGTTGCAGTCGAGGACGCTGTGGATGCAATCTGCAACAAGAAGTTTTGGAACGTGTGTAGGACCAGCAAAGCGTGCCCCATTGCACCGATAGTGACGACGACGAACCAAAGGGGTCGTTGATAGCGGACAACAAGTGGCGGGGGACGCTTCCACCACGAAAACGGAAGGAGAGTGCGTCGAGCGTCAATATAAGCGACTTTGAGGGGCGAGAGCCGCATCTGCTGCTTGGCCGCTGCGGAGAGGACTGGTTTCCGATTGCACGGCGACGGTGGTATGCTCTCGGCTGCTTGCGCCGGGCTGGATGGGGATGAGGCGAGACGGCTGCTCTGCTGCGTATGAATACTCTCTGCCGCTTTCTCAAGACAGAGTCTGACCTTGATCAGTGCGCAGGGTATTCGGAGATACCCGGCTCCCCTGGCAGGTGGTACCACATGACGCCTCTTGAGATAGACGATTTTTGCGAGCAAGATAGCGAGCGTGCTCGATGTAAAGCCCATCATGTCAGCGGCGTCGTAGATGAGACGACCACCAATGCGGACTGCAAAATATTGCGCGCCGTCAATGGACCGAAACGACACGAATCCAAACATTACGAGCACGATTGGGATCGCAAGCCGCATTGTGGCTACTGATGTTGGGAATGTGCGATAGCTGGCGTCGACCGTGATCACAATCTGCATCCCGTACCAGCCCAACAGCGACGCCAGCACTCGCTTGTCGCCCAAGACGACCGCGAAAGCAATCCAGTTGAGCGAATTCATGATGGTCGCAAACCAAAAATCGTAGTTTCGTGCGAGGAGTCCCAGCATATCACGGGACAGAAACAGTGTTGTTGCGATAAGCGACTGATGGGCCGGTACCATCGCTGTCAGGATCAGATCACGCGCGAGTCCGTTCGGGATGAAAAGCAATGCGACGAAGCACGATATACCAAAGCGAAAGTACCAGACAAACTGGTGGAAATGGTTGGAGACAATGCGAAGAGCTATACGATGGCCTTGTTGCGAAAGCATTCGCTGCGCTGGTGTGCGGGACAAGTCCACAATCGGAAGGGGCAGACTTGGACGAAGGTAAAAGCTGTAGTCATTGGCACCGGTTTGAGATTCAGACGCACGCCTCCCTGGCGATGGGTCACTGGAACTGCTGCTTGGCTTTTGCGACTCAACGGGAGCGGTAGGGTGAACCCCGGCGTCCTTGTGTAGCCACATCCACCCGGCTACTCGTGCCAGGGGCCTGTGAGGGCTAAGTATTCGTGCGGGAAGGAATGCGTGGGGATTACTGCCCCATCGGGTGACAAGATGCCCTATTTTTGACGTCGCCTACTGGATAGACAGCAAACTGGTTGTGCGTGGCGTTCAACTGCTCGGTCGTTTGCTCACGAATGGCATCGACCCGCGCGGGCGAAGGGAAGTGGTGGTACACGCTCAGGTACTCGACACTTCCACGGATGAAGTTCAGCTCGTCTTCGTCTCTTGTCCACAGCAGGAAGGCTTGGCGAGTATTCCATAGGACGATGGTGACGACGCGGCCCAGCAGAATGGATTTTGTGTGGATTGCAAAGCTCGCGTGGTTGGCAAACTCGTAGCTGAAGAGCACGCGATCGTGATAACCAATACCGGGCATAATCGAGGCAAACACACCGATCGCGCCGGCTCCGACGATATTGATGGCCAGCGACGACGCGACCCATCGCTTCCGGAAACGGAAGAGGCGGTCCTTGATTATGGGCGTTGCAGCGTCCAGTGTGTAGATCCACAGAGCCCACACAAGCCATCCGAGCAGAGTCGCTGACCGTTCCAAGTTCCAGTTCATGAGATCGCAGTGGCAAACAACAAACGTGATGGTTTGTGCGACGCAGAACAAGAAGTCAAAGTTTCGACAAAGCAGCCACAGAAGATCGCGCTGGTAGAAGAGCGAGAATCCACCACAGAAGATCACTGAGAAGAGGGCTCCAAGAATCATAATTGTTTTGATGTCGTTGTTGGCCACATCGAATTGTCGGGGAAGGTGTTCAGAGTTCAATGCACTTTGCTGTCGATCTTGTATAAACGCCACGAGGGTGCTGTACGACTGTAGAGCGAGACCAGCTGCGCCAACGCTATAGAAGACAACGCGGACGATTTGAGCTTGAAGTGGGCTCAGGTGAGCAATGTGCTTCCAGAATCGATGAGGAAGAACCGTTCGAAAAGCATCGATAAACGGAAGAGGCGGTGTACACAGAAGCATTCGTGGCCGTGTACCTTCGCCTCGTCGTTGTTTGCCAGCGATAGCCCCTCGACGATCGGCGTTAGCATGGGCGTCATGTGGAGCCAAGCGAAGATTTGACTTGATGATCACACATGGAATGCTGTGATGGCCTTCGAACGTGTGATGCATTTGTGTTTTCTTCAGAATGGCAAGCTTGACAAGAAAGACGACCAGTGTCGAGGTTGTGAATGCAATCAGATCGGCGGAATCACTTACGCGAATCGTCTCGAGGTAGAGATTGTAGTAGTTGCCGTCTCGAATGTACCCTGCAGCTGTGAAAAACGCGATCGCAATTACCAGAGGTGTGCTGACGATTGTGGAAGATATTGCTGTTGGATACGTCCGATAGTTGGCGTCAATCATGATGACGCTTTGATAAGCGAGCCACGCTGACCAGCACAATACTGCCCGTGAGTCGTTCAGGATCGTCGCTAGTAGAATCCAGTTGGACGCGTTGATCACAGCCAGAAACCAGAATTCATAACACTGAGCGAGAAGCTGGAGCACGTCTGTCGACATGAAGAACACGCTGGTGAAGACTGATAGAGAGCACGGAATAATGATCACGGTCAACACCGAGCGGATGCTGCTCTTGGGAAGGAACAGAAGAAGAGCAAGGTCAACGACGCCGAGACGGTAGATCATGACCAGGTGGTGGAAGTGGCGTGTCATGAAAATCTTGAATCTCGTGTACGCAGTTGGCGGCAGCAAATAGCGAGCAAGCGTGCGAGACAAATCGATTGATGGCAGTGCTTGCGACGCTTGAAAGTGGTAAATGAACTCATCAGCGTCAAGCTGTATTGAAGAGCTAGCGGAGTGATCTCCTGCATGTGCTTGATTCATTAGCCCGTTGGTAGCAGAAGGCACGCGTGGGACCGCTTGAAACGAATCGTCTGCCATGGTTGTTGCGAGGCAGACCCCACAGCACGCACCCAGGAGAGCAGCTGATAACTGACACCACTTTTAGCTCTCTGTTGTTCGAGATGCTTGACTCGCAGTCAGGCATGTCTGATAATAGATTGACCGTAAAGCCTCGATGCGCCTCGATCGTGTTGGAAGTGATAACAAAGTTGGAGATCTTCTTGCTACTCAGAGAGATGGATTCACGACGACCGTCTTCTTCACTCTCCACTTTATCTGTCCAATACGTCTGGTCTGGCTTCTGTGGCGTGTTTGTTGTCAGAGGCTGGTGGTGGTTGCAAGGGAAGTGCGATAACTCTCGTACTTGGTCGGATCGAAGATGAGATCAATGGAAACGGGGTCGCATACTCAAGGCAGCCGTGTATGGACGTGAGCTCATCATCTGCGCGACTGAAGAGCAAGTACGCATGTCGTGAGCACCACATCACCACTGTTATACCTCGCCCCAGAAAGACAGCTCGAGTCCGTACGGTAAACGCAGCACCGTTGGAGAACGTGTATCTGAAAAGCACGCGATCCCGGAAGCCAAGGTTCGGGTTGAATAGCAGGAAGATACTCGTGATTACCGTGGCGACGATTATGCTGGCCAGAACGGGTGCTGCAAAGCGCTTTTGGAATCGAAGAACGCAGTTCTTGACAAACGGAGTGAGAGCGTCCAATGTCAATGCCCACAAGAACCAGATTTGCCACGTAATGGCGATGACAATGATATCCGGTTTCCAGTAGTTGGCATCACACAAGCACAGAAGGAATATGATCGGCTGACTGATCGAAAATACGAAATCGAAGCACTGCAGCACGGTACGCAGAAGATCTCGCTGATAAATGAGCAAGAAACTCCCGCAAAAGCACACCGTTGAAGCGCTGGAAAGGATCAATAGTACCACATACTCAGGTCCAAGGTACTGGGCCAACTCAATCGTCTTGACATCATTGCCGTGCGATCGCTCGATTGCTTCGCTTCTTACCCACAAGGCATACAGGCGCAGGAGAGTCGCAAGTGTGATAGATCCATATGCTAGAACACCGATGCCGTAGAATCCGATTCTCAAAATGTGAGCGTGAGCCGTAATCGCTGTCGGGCAATTTCTCCACCATTTATAGGGAAACAAAGTCCGACGAGCGTCCACAACACCCAGTGGGACCGTTGGCGAGTATAACAGCTGTAGGTGGGCGGCACGATTCGGTGCATTTTCTGGACCTCCTGCAGGTTGAGTTGACACTAAATCAGAAAATGGAACAAGCCGTAATCTTGCTTTGAGCATCGCACAAGGCATCGCGGTGAATCCACACGAGCACACTTGATTTGGTCTTCTCCTCTTGATAATGATGAGCTTGACGAAGAACAATACGAGTGTCGACGACGTGAAAGCGACCAGGTCTGATGCGTCTGCTATTCTCTGGTCGTAAATGTCGATGAAAAAGTAATTTCCATGCTGGATGCTTTGTGAGACCACAACGACCGCAACAACAACTAGAACTGGCGTGCTGGCCACTATTGAGATCAAAGTTGTCGCGTACGTGCGGTGGTTTGCATCGACCATGACGACAGACTGGTAGCCAAGCCACGCAGCGAAGCAACCAAGCGCGCGGAGGTCGTCCAGAACCAGTGCAACCGCAATCCAGTTGATTGTGTTCATCACCGTGAGAAACCAGAACTCGTAGTTGCGCACCAAGAGAGTGAGGATGTCGGTTGAGAGCAGAAGCGTCGTTGTGAGAACAGAGGTAGTGGCCAAAGGCATCATCGCTGATAGTAGATCACGGGCGAGACACCGCGGAAGAAAGAACAGCGAGATCAAGACACCCAAGCCGACTCGAAACATCACGGCAAGGACGTGAAATTGTCGAGACATGCAAGCCAACATCTCATGCAGTGCTGGGTACTTCGTCACATGCTGAGCAAGCGCATGAGACAAGTCAACAACACGAGGTGATTGCGATGTGCACACAAGGTAGATACACGCAGCGTCGCCTTCGCCATTGACCACTTGTGGTGCACCTTGAGGTGGGCCTGGGCATACTTGGTTTAGAGAAGTCGAGATCGAGCCACGGTTCCTGATGCAAGCATGGAGACTGCCAGCCGCCATTCGTTGGCCAACTTCTCAAAAGTGAGAACTGAACTCCTGTAGAGATGGTGGAGAGCTGGCACTGGAATTACCATGAGAAACTCTATTTATGGCTGGAGAATTGAGAAGAACTCGGTAACGACCATCCCACGTTGCACACTATTGAGCTGGGACCAAATGGTACTTCACGGCTCGTGATTGCTGATTCACACAAACTTCTGAGACAATGAACTGCCCCGCTTGGTTCAATACTCATGATTAGCAATAAAAACGTTGAGTCAAGGTTGAGTTCATCGTGAATCTCCTTGTGCAAAAGACTGCAGAAGGGGCGAAATCGACAATAGCTCACGAACTCGTCTTCCAAATCTCTTCTCGTCGGTGGTCAGCTTCTTCTTCTTCTTGAGTCGGGCTTTTGGGTGGATCTGGTGGACGTCAGCGGGATTTGACAAGTGAACATTCGACGTCTCAGATTGGCCACAGGGCTCGCACTCGCCAAATGTTTCAGTCGGTGGAAGTGCTAGCTTCACCTCGAGTGTTGGACTCTCAGCGTTCGTGGGCAATTCAATGTGGTCGAGTGAGCTCGACACAAAGCTATACGGATCACACAGGAATGCTTGAGGAATAAAGGATACTACACCCTCGCGCTCTTCACCCGGTGGTATGCGACTTAAGGCGCAGCCGGTAAGATTCGCTGAGTCTTCTTTCGCCATGGCATGGACACGATTCGTATGCTGGGCACTTCGGATTCGATGGGCGTGTTGTCGAGCGAGAGTCGATCCTCTGACTACTGACGAACGATCTCGCCCGACCGACCGCAAAGGTGGATGCGGTGTATGCACGGCATAACTAGCTGTCTTGGGCCGGGGTTTGATATGTGAGACATCGTCATGGACTTTTCCACGTGTGATACCTGTGCCGTCGTGGTAATCTGAATCTACTACCCACACAGGTTGCCACGGAAGCTCTTCCTCTTGCTCTTGAAATGCTTGATGAGTCGGAGTCAAAGTTGGCCGCAAAATTGGGTGCCGTTGTCGTAGTCGCTCGTTGTTCGCAATATCTTGAACATGATGTGAAGCCAACCACTCGTCCCGACGTACTTCTTCGAGTTTGTGTAACTCCGGAGTGTGAATCTCATCTTGGTTCACCTCAAAACGAGTTTCGGGGTGGAGCACATTGTACCCTTGTGCCATGACCATGGTGTTTGCCATTCCCCAGGAAGCTGCAAGTTGTTTCAGACGGTCCGAGTCTTTTTCTCCTTGCTTCTTATTGTTATCCTTGTCTGTTGACTCATTGGATGCATGTCCTTCGTCGGCGACTTCACGCATTAATTGACTGATCAGCGCCGCTGTGCTGTAGTAGTCTTCAGATGCACGAACCGCGCCACTCTTCTTTCGTTCGCTTTCTTGTGCTACATCACCGTCACCACCATTAATACCATCATCAAGTTGAGGTACCTGTCGTTGATTCAACTCCACGAGAGAGCGTCGACGGGCTTTCTTCCGCTCGTCCAACAGCGATCGTCTGCGTTCCTTTTTTACGTCAGAAGACATCCACTTCTCTTGATCCAGCATATTCTGCAAAGCGTGATCATCATGAAAGAGATCCGCGAAGTTCTCGAGGAGCTCGTCTTCTTGATTCTCTTCGCCATTTCCTCCCTCGTCTATCTCACGTTGGGGTGGTTGATAGGCAGCCATTTCCTCGAAAAAGTTCACCATCAATGTTGCCTTTGCTTCTAGGTCTGCTGATAGTGGTGTAGCCGCTGATTGTGCCGCACTTTCTTTCGTCGGCTGGAAATCTCGCTCGACAAGGCCTCCGCGTAGTGCGCGTCGTTTCGACTCGACTTTCATTAACTTGCTGAGAACCTTCGATCGAAATTGTTCTTCATTATGCAGTAATCGAGAGCGACGTTCTTCAGCCCTCGCCTTGAGGAATTTGGCGCGCAAGCCTGCTGCTGACGTCAACGCTTTCACGCTCGTAATTCTCGACCCTCCAACGCATTCCGGTGTTGGCATAGAAGTTGCACGAAGCTGGCGCTGCCTTCGCAGGTGAAGTAGCTGACGAAGTAGTGTTGCGCTTGTTGTTACGCTGTGCATACTAGGCTTTGCTTCACTCAACGTACCGATGTGGAAATCACCATCCACATCGACATCCTTATCTCCAGTCGCGTACAGACTGGAGCGCGGACCTTTGTCAGCAGCACTACGGCTTTGAGATTGGTCTGCACCGGTGAGAATGTTCAACGGAGAGTCACTGCTGCAATCGTTAGCACTTTCCGTGGAGTTGTCACAGTTTTCCTCTTCACACATCGCTTCGAAGTAGAACCCGTGCAACGTGAAGACGTACACATAGTAGATGCCAGCCAGCGAGTTTTCCGCTTCATCTTCACCATTGCACGTATCGATGTAGATGGTTTTGTTTTCATTGGCACCGGAAAGAGTTGTGAACCACTGCGCAGGCACACTTGCTTCCGAGCTCTTTGACGTTCCTTTTCCAGCACCAACAGTGCTCGCAAGCCACCCCTGGGGGCCATGGGCGAGTACATCAGACGTGAGTCTCACGACAAAAATGAATGAGTGCGGCGTGCTTTGGACTTGTTGAGAACTCCCACCACCGACCAATTCACTCTTGCATCGTGCGGTGCCTGTCGAATTGATATTCGCCAACGAAGTTATGATTCCTGCAGCACCCGCGCCACCTGCCGAGCTTGTGTTGTGAATCAATGAAGTTTTGAACACGATCTTGAACGACTTGGCATCATGTGCGCGATGATCAATAACGAATAGGCGGCTGCCGTGCCGATCAATCCGGCCACAAAGACTATTGGGAGTCCCATAGAGCAACGGGAAAGGCTCTTGAACGGCAGTGAACATTGTCAATATCGGATCGACGTCCGATTGAGGTGAGCCACCACGGCCAAGCGAATGCTCGTGCGATTCAAGCAACCGGCAACACCCATACAATGAGAGCGTTCGCTTGCTGATAAGACCACTTGGGACGATCACTAACGTGGGCTGAGCGGGAAAAGATCGGAAAGTCCAAAGAAACTGCTTCTCGATCTCAATGAAGTGTGATAGAGTGTTGCTCTGCATTGTGTTGCGTCGAATGCTGTTGCGATGGTCTCGTTCCCGCACAAGAAGCTTTGCGCTTGTCGAAAGTTGCAGTTCCAGTGGTCTACACACCAATTCAAATCACTGCTATTCGTCAGCGCTATGCTGGGATATCCCATGTCGAAACATCACGCACCTCTCGATTTCAGCGAGAACCATCAAGATCACTGGTGCAGCGGAGAGCTTCGTCTTGAGTTCGAGAAACTGCGGCCGCACTCGCACGGGACATGGATACAACCTCTCAAGAGGGATTGTTTTCCACACGATCGGCTCGTGTGGGGTCACCTCATACGTCCCCGAGTCGTCATCGCTTGGACTGGGTAGTACAGTCGTTGTCGGTACACGAACGATCGGCAGTGAGGCGTCGAGTCGTTTCGTCAAGTGGATCAAGAACTCCAGGCATTTCTCCGCCGAGCCGTCGGTACAGGCCAGCGCCAAATCCAGCATCGACACCATAAAGCCTTCAAACGAGAGCCCGACGGAGCCGAACGCGTCGAATTCACAGTCCTTGCTCCAGTCCCACTCGGTCAGTTCTTGCGCTTCAAACGCTGGCAGCCCCGGGAACAACCACACCAGCGTCTTGTACATAAACGCAAAGTACTGGTGCTCGTCCAGCTCTTGCCACTCGGGCACAGCGCTGGACTTGGCACCATCGATGTTACTTCCGCCGCCGTGGTGGGCCAACGGCCACGCCGTCTCCAACACGAACCGTTTCACGCGCGCGTCAAAGAACACGCCGACGAGCTGCTGGAACGCACTCGTCTCGGACTCGTGGTCATCCACGTCCGACAGCGGTCGCTCCTGGGCTGTCGACACCACGTGGTCCATCGCAGACGACGAAACGGGGATCGGAACACGCGGCGCGCGACGGTTCCGGGCTGCTGCGTCCTCGTCGTCGTCTTCCTGGTCGCTGTAGCGCGCAGACGCCTCGCACTTGTCTCCCTCGATCGTCTTCTCCGCTTCCCGTACTTTCTTCGCGTCGGTCGCGTGCTCGGCCACGCGTGCCTGCTCGCTCGCGTGAGCGTCCGCTACGAGCCGCAGCCGGGGCTGGTACTTGCCGCGCAGCTGCTCGTAGCCCTGACGCGTCCGCAGACTGCGCGCGCCGCGACGCAGACGGCGCTCGGCAAAGGCCTCGTAACACGCACGCAGTATTTCCACTGGAGGCGCATCCCCTCCCCCGGCCGGCGCGTCGGCCGGAGGATCCGTGGACGCCATGCCGTGCAAGCACGGCAGGTTGCTGTTGGCCCAACTTTCCCGCACCTCCCCCCCAAATTGGAACAGACAGAGTGATGGTGAATCGTACAACACCCCAGGGAGGCACTAATGCCAATTTTGTCCCTGAAAGGACATTCCGTGGCAGGGGGTTGCTGGCCATGAGTGGTGCGAGGTGGCCACGCGTTCCGTTTGGGGACGATTAACGTGAGAGGAGCAAGCGCGCGTAGACTGAGCGCGAGGGTGGTAGTCCATGAGGGGAGACGTCAGAATAGATAGCGCGCTGGTATTATCGTCGCATCGGTCTCAATACTAAATAAGTCTATCGCCGTGGTGGGTTCTGTTCACTCGCTCGCGACGCGATGCCACCGCACGCCGAGGCACTCGGACGCGTCAAACGACGGATCATTTACGTCCACATTGGTCTCTTCCATGCGCTGCAAGATCTTGCGGAAGCGCAGCGCCTTGCGCGCGAGGATCGCGCTGGTCGAGTCGGCACGCGCCTCGTCAAACGCCGTGCGCAGCAGCTGCTGCGTGTTGCGTTCACACCGCTCTCGGAGCTTCTCGTCGTGGTAGCCGATGCGCACGCGCACGCTGCCATCGCCCGTGCCGTGGACGCCGCACGACTTGCTGCGGCGCACGAGCCCACGTGGCGACGGCGCGGCATCGCGAAGCGACAACGACGCACCGAGCATCTCGCGAAGGTACGTGTCGTCCATGCTGCCCGTGGGTGAGAGCCGTCGTCGCATCGCGTCGGCGCGTTGAATCTCGCGGTCTTCCGAGTCGCTGGATGGCGTGGAGGAGGCCTCGCTGTCGGACGACTTGGCGTCGTCCGCCACCAGCTGCTGGTTCGCGTCGTCCAGGGCAATCTCTGCGTCACGCACGCGAGGCGACGCTGTCGCGTCCGTGGCAAAGACAGTGGGCGACATTGTCGTCACGTGGTTGAGTGGAGAAGAACACGTGCGTGCGGACGCGTGGAATACCGAGTGAGGAGAAGTATGACGATGCAAAATGAAGCGCTCGCCACACACAACACGCAAGCGACGAGGAGAGCGAGGGGGAAGCGACGATCTCTGCCGGCTTCGTCGGTGGGTGGGCGGTGGTGGGGGATATATGGGCGACTGGGCTTTGGCGCGTGGCGGCCACCGCAGCCACCCCACCCCCACACGCGGGAGGATGATGCGGAAGATTGGGGAGGGAACGATCTCGCCCCCAGATAAGACGGTCGCCTAAAGAGATCCCACGGTCCCACCTACTCATGTAGGTTAGCAGGGACGAGGCATACGTGTCCCTGTCTCTCTAGAGGTAACTGGGGAGCGTTTTCCTGTTTCTGTTTTATGTGATTTCTTCCACAACTTGGGCCCGCAAATCGCAGAAAATCCAGAGTGCAGAGTCTGGATTCGGGATTTGTTGGCTCCTTGTGCTTGATGGGATGCGCGAGAGACACGCTCCTCGCCCACTTCAAGGTGAACCCATTTGCCCCAGAAAACGAAGTGACACAGAACGTACTGTAGAAAAACCTAGCGACAGGGAGATGAGCCCAGAAAACCATGAAACGACCGATCCCTACAAAAAGAGCGAAGAGTATCACAACGCCCTGGAGGGATAGGGGATTGCGCACTCTGTGACCAACCAACAAAATGGCAGGCAGCACACTGTATCGCGTGCCTATGCAACGGACGCGCCAGCAGCAACGCAAGAGCCAGTCGAAGCAGTTTTGGACCGTGGAGGGCCCACAGAAAATTGGCTCGTCTGATCGACGCAGTGGGTGGTGAACTCCGAAGCCAACTGTACAGTCATCAAGAAATCCGTTGGAGGGAGAAAACGCTTCTGTGGCGCGATTATGGAGTTGGCAAGTCCAGGCGTTGGGACCCCCGAAGCTCGGGCACTGCCAAAAGATCGATCAGGCACTCCAACACTCCGTAGAGAGATCCAATTGAAGCGCCGCGTGTGAAGGGGAGGAGCATATCCTTATTCCCATTGGCGGTCAATGCCGTAGCTCGTGATCGCGTTGGTTAGTCATCGACATCTTCGCCACCAAGGAAAACATGCGGTGGGCCACCGCTGGTGCAACAACAGCGTGATGGCGTCAACTGAAATGAAACAAAAAACAAAAACGAAAAGACGGGCCAACACTGCCAGGACGCCGTGCTTGGCAGCCGCTACGCGTGGGTGGGCACGAGGGGATCGGATGTCGTGGAACCGTTCTACAAGCAATACACACCGTGATTTATGCGATTCCTGCTTGAGTTTTGCTGTCCCTCAGCTGCGGGCGAGGATCTAATGCCCCACCAAAGATGTACCCACTTCCCACTTCAACATCAGCTCTGCCAGGTTGACCCCCACATCAAATCTGCACTTTGCAGTTGTTGAAAACAGCCGGTATCAGTTCATAGAGGTCGACCACGTTTTGGCAGCAAAATGGCTGACCACCGGCGTGCTGAGCAAACACGCGCCTGCGCCAGCAGAAGACGTCCAAAGAAAGCTCTGAAACGAGCGGGAGAACATGTGCGTGGCTGTGTGCTGAGTCGTTTGTCGATTACTCATCGTTCCGCTCGCTTCGGTTGGCGTCCGGTGCCCTTTTCTGTTAACCCTTGAGCACAGCGCAGCAGATCGCATCCATTGTGCTGTGAAAAGAATTGTTCTCCACAGCAGAGAAGGTTCTTCTGGATCGCACTGATGGAGCAGAACAGTTCCAGTCAACGGGAAATATTCACCTTTGCCGCTCACACGGAGAATATATTGCGTGTTACACTAGATGATCGAGCCCCTCGCAGGAGCCCATGGCCACCACGGAGAAGAGATACCCTACACATTGACTACTCTCGCTATTGCTCACAATTGCGTCTCGCAGTGGGTCTTGAGACACGGCGTTTTGCACCACTCGACGCCGAGAAACGCCGACGCGTTGAACGCCGGCGACGTCACGTCCACGCCCTTCATGCGGGCGAGCACCTTGCGGTACTTGAGCGCCTTCTTGGCCAGCAGCGAGCTGTTGCCCGTGGCGTCCGTCTCGTCCATCGCATCCTTGAGCAACTGCAACGCCGATTCTTCCGATCGCTCCTTCACGGAGTCGTCCTGGAAGTAGATCGTGACGCGTCGCGGCGAGGCAAGGTCTTGCGGCAGTTCTGCGTGGGCACGTCGAGGTGAAGCAGGCATCGCGATGGCCATGGTTGGTTGGTAGATGATGGTGGTGGCGCTTGGGAGACGATTGAACAATGAGCTATTGATCATCCCGTGCGGTGGGAAGAGAGAGAGAGAGAGAACCTCGCATGCGGAACAAGGAGGGAGACCCAGGGGAACACGACTTGAGAGGGGCGAGCGAAACGGTTTTGAAGAAGGAAATGTGGCGGCGTTTATGCTGCTGGACCGCAACCGCCGAAAGCGTCGCATCGTCGCTCCATCAAGTATGTATTCTGAGAGGAGGAGGATCTCAAAACTCGTCAGTCCTCAATCGCGATCAAGCAGCAAAGTGGATGTTC
>JAADVY010000072.1:0-33332 GCA_023336035.1 Pythium plurisporium
AGCCCCACGACGCCCGCCCACGCGATCTGCACGATCAGATCTGCCAGTGTGGATCGTGTCGCGTCGTCGACGCCTATGAGAAGCCTCGCGTTGGCCACGTGGACGAGTGCAAAGCCGATGCTGGACACGAGTGCACTGCCGCATGCGTCTCCGCCGAGCCGGTGGAGCGAGAGATGCACGAGAAGACCACGGAAAAAGAGCTCCTCTTCCAGGGGCGCCAGCAGCATCGTCCTGAGGGAGAGGATGTCACTGGTCGGAGCTGTCTGAATGTCGAGTCCAGCGAGGAGCAGCGCCGCCGAGTGGAGACCAAGACTCATGAGGACAGCCCCCACTGGCGTCCACACCACTCCAAGCCTAGGGTAACATAAGAGAGTCTGTCATAAAACATCACATAGAAACCATATCTGAGACGATAAGTCCCATGAACAAACCGTTGCAGGAGAATATATCGGTCGGGTTGCTGGAAGATCGTCCCAAAGAACGCGAGGATTCCGACCAAAAACACGGCCGCGTACGCGATTTCGCCACTCGAACGACCCGCGAGTGGCCACACGAGTGCACGTGCGAGGCTCGCGCACCACACGCTGAGCAATCCGACCGCGAGCGATAGGATCATCTCCACGGCGAGCAGTACGAGCCGCACGGATTGTGGGAATTCATCCGGCAATGGCGTCGCTTCTACCGGGTCGCTTGCACCGGGAGATGGCGCATCCGAAAGCAGCGAATCCACTTTGTTCGATGTACGTGGTGGCTGCTCTGGGAAAAGCCCCACGACGCCACTTTGCGGCGTGCCGATCCACTTCCATCCATGGCGCCCTTGCCACCCCATGGTCATGCTCTGTCATGGTGGGTTTGGGTGAATGTAACGTCCGTAACTAACATTTTAATCCATAAATAACGAGCAAGTGCTATTAAGAATCAACGACCGTCACGAGGGGACTTGCATGGGCCTCCTCTCTCCCCTACTTCATCGCCTCGTTGTCGATGTGGTGTCATGGAGGTTCCCTTCCCACTCACAAAGCCGACGCGATCGCTGGGATGATGTCATGGACTTTGTTTTCCCACGACTTTCCTGTATGTCATCGATGTAGTACCCCAGAGAGGGACTAATAACACATCTTCTCGTTTCTGACGAGATCAGATCAGTTGAAGTTTTTCTCCGGCATGGCGCCGATCGCTGCATGGAGAAACAGCTTCTTTGAGGGCGCGACGGCCGCCGGTGCGTTACGCTCTGTCTGTTGGATCGATTGGGGCGATGAGATTCTCATGGCGATGTGCTTTCCCAGTCGCCGGCAGTGTGCGTGCGCTCGCGGATCCGAGCCTCAAGCAAGTCTTCTGGAGGTAGGACGATCGTCTCGATGCGGTGGGCATATACAGAACGCGACGGCGAATGCAAGTGTGATACAGGAGCGCCAAGCAGTTGTTCGTGTGGTCGGTCGTGCTGGTCGTCGTGGTCCACGTGCTGCTGCTGCCCGTGGAATTGGTGCTGGCGATCGTGCTGCCCAAGGACTGGATCGACGCGAGTGTGCGGGCGTTTCGGTACGCGATGGTCTCGACGATCCCGTTCGCGGTCGTCACTGGATCACGGTACTTCAACGTCGCGCTCTTTGAGGATGCGTTCTTCGCGGGACTCGCTACGCAAAACAAACAGCTGAGCGATCGCATCCGCACGGTTTGGGGCCACGCCAGGACGGGAATCCTAGGAGACGGGGCAACGGCTGACGACGTATCCTATTATTTGGTCAGCACAAGGCGATCTACTGGGATATGGAGTACTTTCTGCATACGATTGCTGTCGGCATGCGGCAAGGCGCGTTCGGACTGCTTGTGGTGGTCGTGTCCCCGCTATTCGGCGCGCTGATCCCGATCGTACTCTTTGGCTACAAGTGCGTGTGTCCCCACTTGCTGAGGTGAATATCGTGATCTCACAAATTGTATCGTGTGTGTGAGATAGAACCAGACGCATGGAAAAGTTCTTCTGGGTGCCGATCGTTATCGCGTACTGCTTACCGTTCTCAAGGCCGTTGGCTGTGCAAATTGTTCGTGTGTGGATCAACTCACGGGAGTTGACACGCGAGCTGTACGATCCTGTGATCGCGCGTTTCAAATCAATCGAGTCACCAACAAATCGGAAGGATCCTCATTCCTACGAATGGCACACCGACCGAAGTGAAGCTGCGCGACTCGGATTCTCGATGGCGATCGGGTTCTTGTTGGAGATTCCTTTCATCGGACCGTTCGCTTGGTTTGCAGCGTTTGTCGCGGCGGGGTTACTGGCCCCAGAGCTCATCAATCTGGAAGGATTCAAAAAGTAAATGATCCATTTGGATTGCTGCTATCTCTATTATTTGGCTTTGTACCATGAATCGTCGACCTTGGCATCAACCTCTAAGGCTACTGTGAGCGGTTTTTCGAACGGATTCTCCATGAGGTGAACAACCAGTTCGAGTGCTTCTGGCACTGTCTCCTCGGGCCCCTCTACAATGATCTCATCATGGATCTGGCATACCATCTCCCACCCGAGCTCCTTCAATCGCTGGTTCTGGTGGATTTGAAGCATGGCCTGCATCACGACGTCGGCGGCAGCTCCCTGAATGGGAGTGTTGATTGCTGCACGCTCCGCGTGAGCCTTGGCCTTTTTCTCTGCCAGCGTTTTTCCGGGAAGCATCGCATCCGGGAGCCGACGGTATCGACCCATCAGCGTGCGTGTGTAGCCAAAGAGCTGTGCTGTCTGAATGGCGTTCTGCTGCCAGTGACGCACTTCTTGGCGATCGGAGTACCACTTCTCCAACGTGTCAGCAGCCTCCTTACGACTCACACCAAAATCCTTCGACAGCCCGTACGGTGTCTTGCCGTATGCGATGGAGAAGTTGAGAATCTTGGCGTTCTTTCGCTCAGTAGAGAACTTGTCCTTTAGCAACGGCGCCGGTGGCTTGCCCTTGCTGTGGTCCCACTCGAGCAGCGCTTCGCCCTTGTCGATAGCTTGTGCGACGTACTCGTACATACCCATGGCCGTGCGCGAGTGGAAGTCTCCGCCGGCCTTAAACGCTTCGATCATCGCCTGACACTGGGTGACGTGAGCCATGAGACGAAGTTCGAGCTGCGAGTAGTCTGCCACAATGAGCTTCTTTCCCTTCGGGGCGATGAACGCATCACGAATCTTGTAACGATCTTTATCGAGCGCCGGCTGGTTCTGCAAGTTTGGTTTCCGAGAGGAGAGACGACCCGTGTCTGTGTTCAAGTTGAGTGAGCAATGGACGCGGCCATTACTGTCAGCAAGTTCTTGAAGCGGCAGAATGAAGTTATTCAGCATTGTGTTGATACTGCTGATGTCAAACAGTGCCTTGAGTGCAACACAAGCAGCCGCGCCTTCTTCTTTGTCCGCGAAATGGTCGTAAGCTCTGCCGTACTTTGGCGGGTTCGCGTCAGGTCGACCGGCGAGTTCCTTGAGCACATCAGCGCTAGCTGCTGGCATTCCGCTTGCCGTGAACTGTGTCGGAGGGATGCCCAAGCCACGGATCGTAATGCTTCGTTTCTTCAGCGCCTTTGTCTTGCCCTCTTCAATGATGCCTTCCGTGTTCTCAACATCGAATGACCGCTCCGCTGGCAGGATCTCACGTGGCTCCTTTTTCGAATAGTCTGTATAGGGAGCGAACAGCAGCTGCTGCTTCTGCGCAGCACTGTACACATTCATTCGATGAGCTTCGTCACAATACCGCGAAGCCCAATCAAGCACTTGTTTCTCCAGTCGCGCGCGATCTTCTAACGCCATGCGTTCCACATCTTTAAGGTACTCGAGGTCAACATGCATACCCTTTCGTTCGATATCCGTCAAGCATTCCCCAAACGGCACGATGTACTGGAGGTAAAAGTCGTACATCGAACCACTGCGAGTCGTTTCACCTGTTGGGCTCTTTTCTTCAAACCACAGCGTTTGATCGAGCTTGTGCTTGAGTACGCGGTGCAAGAACCACGTGCACTCCGCATCAAACATGCTGTATCGGATCCATCGATTCCGAAACTCGGGGAATCGCTGCAGTTCTTCGACGGTGGGCATGATGCGCTCTTTGCCTTCGGACCCGTCTTTCTTGAGTTTTGGAATCCCGAACAGTTCTTTCATAGGCTTCTTCCGCTGCAGTAACAAATCTTCCGACAGCGCCTCCAACGAATAGCCTCCGTTCTGAAACCGCGCCGTGTTCCAGAGACGCGCCATGTGCATGGTGTCGCCACCCAGACCCTGCACGTCAATCCCATGATTGTGAAGCACGTGGCGATCAAAGCTGTAGTTGTGCCACACCTTCTTGTACTCCTTGCTCTCCAAGAACTCGCTACATGAACGCCATCACGTCAGGATTCTCTTTCATTCTATGGCACATGGGGATGTACCAAATAAACTCACCGAAAGTACTCGAGTGTGCCTTCTGCCGAATCCAAGTTGTCAATCCACACGTATGGCCCATTGCCGTAGTCCACGTCGGGGCCGCTGTACAACGAGAGACACGTGACTTTGCCGTTGCCCACGGGACCGACGGCCTTGATATCAATCTCGGCCACCTCCGTGTCGCACGCGTGGAAATGGTCGGGTCCGAGCTCGCGGATCTTGTCGATCACGCGTTGCGCGCTGGCCTTGTCTTGGATCAGATTCACGGGCAACTCGTCGTCGGCTGAGCGCAGCCCCACGAGCAGCGTCTTGTCGATCTCGTCGGACGTCACGTACTTCATGCGCGACGGACGGGTCGCCAATCCTCGTACCGCTCCACCGGATACCGCATCATAAAGAGTTGCAAGCACAGGCCGTCGTAATCCAAAGCTCGCGCCGCCAGGGAGCGCACGCGAGCGGATCCCTCGGACGAGCATCAACATGCCGCCTCGTGACTCGCGGGTGCTTGCTGAATGGTGCACCTTTCGTAAATTACCGGTACCATTCGGTGGAGCTATCGGTATCCCATCTCAACTTTGCTCTGATTAGAAGCCCCTTCCACGTGCTTGAAAGTCGGAGCGAACGTCGTCAATCAAGCACGGTCCGACTGGATCACTACTTGAGAGAGGAAGAGGGCGGCCAAGAGAGGACCAAGCCGCAGGAGAACGATGGACGGGATCAGCAGCAACGTGTACCTGGGCGCGGGCGTCGCGGTGATCGCGATCTTCGCACTGCGTCTCTGGAACGCGTCCGTGGACGCGCAGAACGCACGCGCGCTCGCCGCGGCCCGCGAGCGCCAGGCCAAGGCCAAGGCCGAGAAAAAGGAGATCCGTCGCCGCTTCTTCACGCTTGAAGAGCTCAAAGAGTTTGACGGTGAGAACGGCAAGCCCATCTACATTGCCGTCCTTGATGAAGTCTACGATGTGAGCAGCAAGCGCGACTTTTACGGCCCCGGCGAAGGCTACCACTTGTTTGCCGGTCGTGACGCCTCGCGTGCGTTGGCCAAGATGTCGTTTGAGACCGAGGACCTCGAGAACGAGGACGTGTCGGACCTCGGTTTCATGGAGCAGGAGACGCTCCAGGATTGGGTGACCAAGTTCTCCGTGTACAACCAGTACCCGAACGTCGGCCGTATTCTGCGTCGTCGCGACCTCACGCGCGAGCAGATGCGCGTCCACAACGGCGTCGACCACCCGCGCAAAACCTGCTACGTGGGAGTCAACGGAAAGATCTACGACGTGACGCTCGACGGGCTCAACCACTACGGCCCAAAGGGCGGCTACAGCCAGTTTGCTGGCCGCGACGCCTCGCGTGCGCTTGCCTGCATGCTGCTCACGGACGAGGCGCTCGATAACCCGTCGATCGAGAACATCACGGAGGCCCAGCGCAAGACGCTCTCAGACTGGGAGACCAAGCTCGCGCAGAAGTACCCGGTCATTGGAAAGATCCTCGACTAACTTTGGTGTACAAACACGTCACGTACCAGCTTCCATGTGCAGGAACAATGAGGACGAACGAGGGTTTTATGCCTACCAATCCATCGCTCTCTCTTTCTGTTCATATCCTACAGGCCAATAATACAGTAGTACGCACGGCGGTGGCGCCGACCACGCGTACGTGGCGCAAGAGGCTTGAGTTATGAGCATATTCCGGTTTTTGCCATGCATCTCATCCAATCCCAGCGATGGTTTGGTCTAACAGCGGCTGAGCTCAAAATAGTGACGAAGCTTGTCTTTGTGACTGTGTCGCTTGAAGTCTAAATGTCGTGCGTGGTTGTCTCATCTCTTCCAACGGTACGATTGATCGATCACCAAACGCAAAACTTGCGTGTGCTCCTCACAATCCAATTCCGACATTCGTTCTCTCCATGGGCAACGCACTGGGCACGCCGCCGACGGGGCCGAACGGCCTCCCACGCCGACGTAGTTCCATTCCCGGGAGCCCCAGTGAGCCGTCGCGCCGCAATTTCACGCCCCAGCAGCTCGCCGAGTTCGACGGCACCCACGGCAAGCCCATCTACGTGTCGCTCAAGAGCGAAGTGTATGATGTGAGCCAGAGCGACGATTACATGTTTGGCAAGGGCGGCGAGTACCATGTACTGGCCGGTAAGGACGCGTCGCGTGCATTAGCGACGAGTACGCTAAGCGAGGACGTCGCCGAGAATCTTGAGCTGTCTGACCTGGACGGCGAGTTTCTGGAAGTGCTCGAGGATTGGGTCAAGCGATTTCGCGATGAGAAAAAGTTCCCCAACGTTGGCCGCCTCGTGATCCCCATTGATCTCACGCGCGACGAGCTGCGCAACTACACGGGGCAAGACGATCTACGCGCCACGACCCTCGTGGCCGTCAATGGCTCGATCTACGACGTGACGCTCAACGGATTAGCCCACTACGGACCCGACGGAGGCTACAGCCAGTTTGCAGGGCGCGACGCCTCGCGTGCACTCGCGCTCATGTCGCTGGACGAGGAGTGTCTGGACGACCCGCATCTGGACGATCTCGACGACGTCCAGAAGGCGTCGCTCTCGGACTGGGGCACCCGCTTCCAGCAAAAGTACGCGTACATCGGCAAGCTCCTCACATGAAAATGGCCCTCTTTGCTTTACGGTTACTGCCATAAATACCAACATGTTGAAGTGGTTGTGCGAGCCAAATAAAAAACCTCGAATTCTCCATCCGAGGTTTTAGAGAAGCTTCCCCTTCTTCCTTCCAAGCAGGCGTTGAAGCGAAGCTCGAAAAAGCTGCGCTCGCCAAACGAGTCGGGCGCGTCTTTGGCTCTTGCAGCGTTTGGAGCAGCCCAACGACACCTCTCGCTGCCTCATTCGATAGAGCAGCTCTTGGTGGTTGCATTCGTGGCTCGTTGGTCTCTGTACGTGGTGTGTGAGCCGAGGAATCTGGATCCCAAGCCATGGGAAACAAGGCATCGACGCGCGCGCCGACCGCGGCCGAGAAGGCACTCCACCAGGCGCTCTCACGGCCGACAGCGCTGAAAGCGAGCATGTTTGGTCTCTCGCCCGCGGGCCACCACGGCGTGCCGCTCAATGCCAGGACCATGGCGTTCTGTGGGTTGCAGGGCATCCTCGCGGTCGGCACGGCGAGCGGCAGCATCAAACTCTACGGCCGCGACGGACTCGAGTTTTTGATCGACGCGCCGCGGTCCAAGACAAACCTCACGGTCGGTGTCTCGCATATGAAGTTCACAGCGCAGCAGCGCCTCGTGGTGACGTACTCGAACAGCTCGATCCGAGTGTACAGCCTCGTGAACCCCACGCAGCCAGAAGTCGAAATCCCGGAGACGTGGACGCGCAGCACGATTTCCTGCATTGAGACCATTACGTACCTCAACTTCCCGTACTTTTTCGTGGCGCTGGACGATGGGAACGTCTACGTACGTGCTTCCAAGTGCTGGGATACTTCTTCTCGAAAGCCGCAAAACTGGTTACTGATCGTACACTTACCGTGATCCAGGTATTCCATGAAGAGACCGGCAAGACGAGCACCTACACAATCACGCCTCGTGACTGTGGAATCACGACACCAGAGAACGAAAGGCACTTGCAGTTTGTGACGGCGATGGCGGTGAATCCTCGAGATGCGAACCAGCTCTTGATCGCTTACGAAACCTCCTCCACGATCTATCTGTGGGACTTGACAAAACACAAAATGGCTGCGCATTTCACTCTAGCAAAAGGCAAGCACTCGCCAGCGCCTCGCCAAGATGATCCGAACTCGGTGCAGTCACTGTCGTGGCATTCAACCGGTAAGCGCTTCGTTGCGGGGTTCAAGTATGGCGGTTTTGGTGTCTTCAGATACGACAAACCCCACGGTTTATACCACACTCTCCCCATAAATGTGACTTCAGGTGAACCGCTCGCACCTGTGACCAAGATCCAGTGGATTTGTGCACCCCCGACGTCACGACATTCGCACTTACCGGGAGCGGTCATATTTGCCGGTGGACGAGCTCGAGAAGATACCAATGTTCTGTCGATTCTGTTCCCTCCAAGAGAAATGTCTGAAGAAGACGCGATAACTTCGTTCGTGAAGTCAGAGCAATTGACGTGGAACTCAACTACTATCGAGGCGAAGAACCACTCCGAGATCGCCGCTTTCGCAATTGCCAGTGACCAAGTTGATTACAGCTCTCGTATCGCGCCGTTTTCGGTGATTGTGCTTTCGGGTAATCCACTAGATGGCCAACAGCCCGCCATCAGTGTTCAAAACCTACCTTGCTTTGTGAGACTCCGCGATGAAGACAAGGAAGCCTGGGAGTGGATTCCCGAGAGGATGCCTAAAGCTGTGTTCCTCCCACCGTTACTTTTACAACAAAGTGCGCTCAAGGCTATTAAGGTTGTGAGCCTTGCTGGATGTGACGGTTCATTGCAAGCTGACTTGATTGAGGCCGTGGACAAGGCAGCTATCGATCCTGTATATCAACTTATGGTACAAGAAGATTTCGAGTGGCCGATTAACGGAGGCAGAGTGGTCGAGCCGTTGCTGAAAGGGTTCATTCCGGCACCAGCTGGTCCATCAAATATCAGCCATGTGCATCAGTCTGCAACTTTGATTCTCACAGGCCACGCCAACGGATTTGTTGTCTTCTGGGAACTTTTTTCGTCATCAGATCGTTCGAGCCGGGGGACGTTGAAACTGCTCCATGTGGTTGATGTTGCGGGACAACTCAAACCAATACCTGCCAACGCCCAGATATCTTCGCTCGCATTCTGCGTTGAGTCGCGTAATCTCGTCGTAGGATTTGCCGCGGGAGAGATAGCCGTACTCGCATTTGGTAAGCGATCCGAGTTGAAGGACATGAGGAATGTTCAATCTCCACGATCTGATAAGCCAGATGTGAATGATTTGGTGAACACGGACGATGACAAAGCCGATCAAGGTCCCAGATCTACCGAAGAAAAGAATGATCACGAGGAATTGGTTGAAGATACGACGGGGTATCATGTGGTGTTCAGCTTGCACATCCACAGCAGCGAGATCAAGACGATTTGTTTTTCAAGCAACTACGACTATGCCGCGATTGCAGATGATGCTGGCATCGTGTCGTTGATAGAACTCAGATCCCACAACTACGAGCTTCTGATCTTCGATGTTTCATCTGACGAACCTGTGTCGGTTGATTCTTTGCTGTTCAGCGAGCTCGTCCAAGTGACTGAAATTCCGATGCCAACAGGATCTCCGTCCACATCCCCAAACGGGGGCAAGTCAGGGTCGAGATCACCACCCACTCGTTCTCCAATCGATCGACGATCGGTGAGTGCTCCTCCAGTTGATCAACCTTCAGTCATCCAGCATCGCGAGATTGTTCCTATCCTTTTCGTGGGACGTGGAAACGGTAAACTGGAGATGTTTCATGTACAGACAGCGAAGAAAATCGGCGAGACTCTCTTCGATCCACTCAAAATATCTTCTTTGTCGTCAATCATCATGGTCGATGCAACGGGAAGACGTGTCAATATTCGTGGGCGTGCATGGGTAAAGCACTCTATGGCTCAGGATGTTCAAGATCATGAAGACGCGGAACGGGACGATACGTCAGCAGATGGCGTGAAAAAGCTGTCAATATCGTCCGAACTCGAACAACTGACTGAGCAGGCACTCGCGGAGGCAGTTGCAGCTGCTACAGAAAGCGAGATCTCAGTGCTCGAGAATGGGACTGACAATGGGGGATCTACGAACCGCGATGAGGAAATCAGTTCAGAATGGGCTCAAAGCGAAATCATCGAAACTCGAGTGCCAGCAGGCTCGCTTGGACTACACTTATTCACCGAAGTGCAGCAGCATGCTATTGTTAAGGGATTTGTGCTGGAAAACGAGAAGGCTCTAGCTCTTGCCGCTCAAGGTGTCAGCCCCGGCCATGCTATTATCTCGATCAACGGCGTCGATCTGATGCCGTACAGTCGAGTCGTCGTGTGCTCTATGCTCGAGAAGCTGCGTGAACTAGAGAAAGTGATGGTATTTGCAAAGGGATTTGGTCCATTACCCAGTATCAGCGGCGATCCCGATGTCGGCTCGGTTCAAGATGCGCTCGCCGAAAAACCACGATTCCTGCTGTGCACGTGCGGAAAGTCTCTACACCTCATCCAGGCTGCCTTACCGAGAGCAGCAGAAATCGCATCGGCCACCAAAGAAGACCAACACGCACAACCCCTTGTGAGTGTTGACGTATCCTCTCAAATTCTGTTGACATCCATCATCCGAGTGCCCGTGCAAGAACGTGTGGAGAACTGCGTGGTCGTGATTGATCAAAGCAATCGACTGTATGTGATATCTCTGATGACTCTGGCAATGATATGGAGTGCGGATTGCCCAGCTCTTGGCAGCGCCTTGGATGGTGTCCATTGCAGTGTTTCAGCGAGTGGCGAACTTGTGATTGCCAATGCGTTTGGCGAAATCGACAGGTTCTCAGTGCTGTCCGATGCTACTCAAAAGGAGAACGCCATATTCGAGCGCATGGCTGTGAAGACTCGTATACATTTGGAGGAACGAGTGTACCCGTTTGAAAAGGAGCACCATCCAAGTCCAAGAAAGAAAGGTATCGCGGCTCTGAAGAAGCTCGTCAGCGGATCGAAGGAAGCATGTGATCTCAACAAGGTTTTTCAGTTTTCCGCTGAGGACACTGAACGGCGCCGTCTGATTGGTGATCGCAAGTCGATCACG
This sequence comes from Pythium plurisporium, assembly GCA_023336035.1. Lineage (NCBI taxonomy): Eukaryota > Oomycota > Peronosporomycetes > Pythiales > Pythiaceae > Pythium > Pythium plurisporium. The sequence goes on from JAADVY010000072.1 coordinate 11,095, forward strand.
TCACCAACGGCCGATGACCCCAAAGCTACCGTGAAGAAAACCAGTGAAGGCCTTGGTGCGACCAAGGATGCGCTTAACCAGGCTGCTCAGGTATGGTTAGAGAACTACTGACACGATGGAGTGACTGCTAACGTGCTGATGTTGATATAGCACCTCCAACAACGTGGTGAGAAACTGAGTGACCTGGCAGTCAAAACAGAGCAGATGCGAGATACCGCGGAGGACTTTTACAAGACAATGAAGGCATTCAACGACAAGAATGAGAACAAGAAGTGGTACGAATTCTGACCGTACCTATCAAGGAACGTATAGGTGCACGATGCGTTTGGATAGAAGCATGGATGGATGCCCGACTGGATGTGGTATTTTCTATTCCCTTCGTCGGTTTTTGACGTGATTTTTTTCTAGGAATCACTCTCTTTGTGACTGTACACGACTCGAACCAGTGTCAGTCCTTGGGGTGGAGCTCCTTGACCCGCTTTTGATCGATCTTTCGTTTCAAACAGTGCTGGAATCGCGTCAGGCTGGATCCGCCCGAGCCCGACATCCACGAGCGTGCCCACGAGGTTGCGCACCATCTTGTAGAGGAAACGATCTCCGTGGAAGCGGATCCGAATCCGCATGCCTGTGTCACGCTGCTCTTCCTCTGGCTCTTCGTCGCCATCGAGAGGTCGCAGAAGTTCTTCCACGAGCTCCACGCTGAACAGCGTGCAGACATTCCCCTTGGTCGTGTCGCTGTTCAACTGACTGCTCTTGGGTGGCGTGAACGCCGAGAAATCCTTGGCTGCCGGCGTTTCTGTGAGATGTGCGATCGCCTCGCGCATCTTGGCCGTATCCAGCGGCTTCTTGATAAACCACACGTGGTGTCGATCCAGCACGGGCCGCACGGCGCCGCTCACGAGCACGTACTCGTAGATCTTCCCCACGGCATTCGCGCGCGGATCGAACACCGAGTCTTTTTCGCCAGGCAGCGTCTGCAGCGAGCGGCACACGACGTCTTCGGGGAGCCGCGTGTTGAGTGCGTCGCGGAATGCACGGTCCGACGCACTGCATCGGCTCGCAAACACGATCACCTGGCCGCGTGCGTGGACGCCTCGATCCGTGCGCGAGCAGCCCCGCACACGCACCGTCTCACCAGTCGTACGCGCCATGGCGTCCTCGATGGTTTCCTGCACCGTGCGCATCACGCCACGTTGGTCCTGTGCCTGGAAGCCATGGAACGCCGTACCGTCGTACTCGATCACACAGCGACGCGCGGTCGCCGCGGCGTCCGCGAGCGGCAAAAACGCGCTTTTCTTGAGCTTGGTGGGCGCATTCGTTGCTGACTCGTGGAAGCGGCGCTTGCGCTCGCGGCGTGAGAGCGGCGCGGTCACCGCGTCGCCTCCGTCCATCGCACCAGCCAATTTGTCGGGGCCGATACTGGAGACACGAAGCGTTACATATGGATCCAGACATGTTACATACGGAAATCTACAGTAACTCTGTTCACATAAGGACAGTCCCCCAGGCAAGAAGAGCTCCAGTACGATCATGAAAGACCACGCAGGTTCGCATGCGAAAAGCACAGTACCACATTCACGTCATATTTACACGACCTCGCTACCATCCGCGAGCGCCTTCTCTCTCCATGTCAAATCATCTCTTTTTACACAGCGTTGCCCTGCGCGGCGAGACGCTCGCTGACCGCCTTGCGACGGAAGAGAAAGCCGTAGCCCGCGAGCGCGACGCCCAGCACGATGCCGATGATCAGCACCGGAAGCAACGACGTGAGCACGCGCTTGATCGTCTTGTACGTGTCAATGTCTTTGGACTTGACTTTCGCGCTCTCCTGGCCAATGTACGCAGGCGAGATGACCTCGGCCTTGAGCTTGGGCCACACGAGATCGGTCATCGGTGCGCCCTTGGTAAACTGCGAGTACGCCACGGCGTACGACGCCTGTAGACGCTTGAGCGCACGCATGGTCTTGCCCGTGCCCGGTTCGATATCCACGACCGTATGGTAACGGTCATAGTACTCCTGTTTGAGCTTGCCCTTGTCGTCATACAGCACGGCGTTGGACGCGATCTTCCCGTCGGCCATCGTGATCTCCACGCCGTCCGTAAGCGTCTCGTTGCCGTAGAGAAACATCGGGTACGACACGTACGCGAGAAAGCCGGCGTTGAACGCCTCGGACTGCACGCCGTCCACTGGGTACCCGATGCCCTTTCCTTCGTTGTACTCCCGCAAAACGAGTACATCGTCCGGCGGGATGAACCGCGACATCTTGATGCCGCTCACGTCGTCCACGACCTCGCCCGTGTTGAGCAGCGTGAGGTTCTGCTTGGCCTGGATCAGGTACATTTGCACTTCGGGCACATCCACCGAGCCCGGGAAGCCCTTGATCGACGCGCCGCGGGGCTTGAGACTCGTGCCGTCCTGGCCAAACACGGCCGTGCAGGTCATGTTCGGCGTCTTGGCGGCACAGTTGCCGTAGATCTGGAACGCGTTGATCTCTTCAAGGGTCGGGTTGCGGCGTGAGTCGAGCTTGGCCCACATGGGCTGCGCCGTGAAGCCGTTGTACTGCTCGTACTCGCCAATCATGGACAGATCGTCGCAGCCCGTGCGTTGAATGTACGTACCAAGCGCCGCGAGCGAAGGGGGCTTCTGGCTATAGTCGAGACCCGAGTCCTCGGCCGCGCCGGGCAGTGGTGCCGCGCAGAGCCCCACCAATTCACAGTACGACTTGCACGTGTCGGCCACAAACGTCGCGGCCTCGGCGGCACCGTACGCGGTCGCGTACGTTTGCTCGATTTGGGCACACGTGACATTGTTAATGTCCACGACGCTCTTGCCCGTCGCACACTTTTTGCACTCGGCCCAGATCGGAAGGCAGGCGTCGCCCGTGCAGCTCGCGCACTTGGCCTCCAGGTCGCCTTTGCACACGCTCACATAGTTGGACGCGAGGGCGAGTCCCGCCAGCAGACTCGGGTACCCAAGCGCCCACTGCGAGATGGGGCGCCGCACAAAGAGCCCGTTGTACTCAAAGCCCTCGAATTGCAGCGACGCGATCGCACTCGTGCCCGTGGTCAGAAAGCCCAGCACGCTGCCGCCAATGTTTTTCCAGGCCTTGGGTTCGTTCGAGTTGAGACCGTTGACCCACCGCATGATCTGCGTACCGTTCTCGGTGATGATCTTGTCAATGTCGTCGGCTTGGAGTGCAGCGCCCCAGGGCGTGCCCTTAATCAGCGACGTGACAAAGCCCACTTCGCCGCCGGCCTGCGAGACCACATTGAGGTACCCGACGTCCCAGCTGATGGCCTCGTCGGTCTCCTTGCACGTCGCACAGCTCAGCTCGGGCACGTACTTGTGGTACGTGTACGTCTTGTAGTGCACGCGGTTCGAGTCGCTGTCGAGCTTGACGTCCACACGGATCTCGCGACGGCGGTACGCGTACGGCCCGATCTCCTGCACCTTGAGCTTGGCGTCGTTCTCGAGGTAGTCCATCGCGCTGGTCACGTTGAACATCGAGAGCGAGTAGTAGTAGGGCGTGCAATCGCTGCAGTCGCCGTAGCGGTCCGTGAACGCCTCCTTCTGGACGTCCTTGTCCGTGCAGGTCACGACGCCGTCCTTGATCGACGAGGTCACGACGCTCGGAATCGCCGAGCCGTACACGATGCCAAACACCACGAGCAGCACACCGACCACGAGCATGGCCGTGCCCTTGGCCACGGGCGTGCAGCCGCGCTTCTTGCCGCCGCTGGCGTCGTACGCCGACTTGTGCACGGGTGTGCTCACGCCTTTCTCGTAGGCCTCATTCGCCGAGCCCGGCGTGGCGATCGTCTTGTCCGCCATGACGCGAAAGTCGCTCGCTGTGGTTTTGTGGGGGTCTGCACCGCAGAAGCAAGAACGAGAACTGAGTGAACGGAGCACACAAGAACGAGACGACGAGCAGTCATCGTCTCCACAGGCGAAAAATATAAAGAAGCCCGTGGCCTCCACGGTGGCTCCTCTACTACAACATGCACGTTCCAGAGCGGCCCACGAGAGGCTGATGGCGGTCGCAAGCGACTAGGCATTACACAGGTGCAGCTTCCGGTGATGGGGGGCCACGTCGGGTCAGATTTGGCGATGGACGAGCGACTCCTCTCTCGAGACTTCAACTTGATGACCACACGCAGAACAGAATGATCACCTCTATCAATGCATAGTTCCGATTACGAATCGTACCCACTGATTATGGGAGACATATAAAAGCACTTCAATAACGGATTACCGTCTGAACCTGATTTACCGTCCGTGAGAGAGGTCAGTGTGCGGCCTAATCCTACCACGTTGGATGAATAGTACGAGGGTGTACAAGTAAGTCCCAATCATCCCCCCCGCGCCTTTTCCCTCCGCTTCCGATCATTCTCTCTCAAGTCCCCAACTCGATTGCACCCAGCAGATCACCACGCACATCCAGTACATAGAAGAACACGTCCGGCCGCATACGGCAACCGCACGTGCAGGTTTGCTTTCTACGGTATTCGTGCCTGAGACGCGACCGGAGTCCGAGACAGGGAGAGCCTGTGAGATGAGCCCACCCAGTGCAGCAGGACTCAACCTCCGCATGCGTCGCGCGAGTCTTGATAAAAAAAAAAAGCGAATCATCGTGCATCAACATCAGCATCATCCTTTTCCATCAACCCTATTAGAAGGCCTTTTTCTCTCAATCCCGATACATTTGATTCAGATAGAAAAAGAGGTATCCATATGGACGTCCAGATCTGCATCCAGATCCCCATGCCCATGTGAACTGGCTGCCCTGTCTGCCCCTTTTTTTCGCTCGGATTCTTTACCATCATTCACGGCTGGGATTCACAGCAACATGAGATGGATCGTGTTATCGACCAATGGAATGGGTTCATCCCTATTTTCTACCAATTACATATCTGCGTCTAGCGAACCGCTGCACGAAGTGTGGTCCTTTATGGGTTGCCCCAAACACTGAAGAAGAAACGCAGACACAGACAGACGGCCCCTCGGTCCAAGTCGAAAAAATACACTGGGACGGGATCTAAACAGGCCAGCGCGACCACCAACTGACTGACCTGTGCGACGAAGAGAACGCCTGCATTTGCGGGTGTCGTGCCGTTTGGTCCCACCCCCGGAAGCGTCTAACCTGATGCCGAATCCACACATTCTTTCCGGCACCTCTTCACCAACACCAACGGATCTAAAGTTAGACGCGTTCCTTCTGTCGCAGAACCTGTTCCCCCGTCACGGAATCTCCTGTGGGTGCCTTGGGGTTACAACCATTTTCAACCAACTCGACCGGATCGTGTCGAAAACGCAGTCAGCCGCTGTGCCCTGTCCAGCTGACGTGACGGCCGAAATCAACCAAACACCTTTGGAGGGAAACCGCAGGGCGCTCTATTCGAGGGCTCCCATCGCGTCACTCGTTGGTGCACTCAGGAATCCTCGCCGCCGCCACAGCCGCTTCCGTGAGTCTCCCCCATCCGGGCCTCGCGCTCTCTTCCGCGCAGCCCTCCCTCCACTTACCGTCTGCCCGCATTACAACGCCCTTTTGGCAGAGAGCAGCCAAGTCGGCGATTCCAGTCTTCGAGGGGGACACAACGGTCTTTCCGTGGCGACGGTCGATCCAACCGCGTCTAACACCGTTCGGTTCGACCCCCAATATCACCACCACCCATGGCCGGTGCGTTCCACGTTCCGGACGCGCGCGACAACGGCCGTGGCGACGATCTCGACGCGCGCCGCGAAAAGTACATGCAGCGCACGCGCGCCGAGGCCGCGTACTTGTTCAAGTACCTCATCCTCGCGCAGGTGATCATCTACCTCGAGGCCGGCGCGATTCCGTGTCTGCTGGACCAGCTCAGCGTCGACCTCGCGATGAACGCCACGCAGCAGGGCGCGTTGGGCGGCGTGGTCTACTTCTCGCTCAGCGCCGCCTCGCCGCTCTGTGCCTACTTGCTCCAGCGCTTTGATCCGGTCCACGTGCTCGGCGCGAGTCTCATTTGTAATAACCTCGCGACGGGGCTGCTCGCGATCGTGCCGACCAACCACGCGTACAGCGCCAACCTCATGATCCTCGGGCGCGCGCTGATCGGTTTCACGCAGGCGTTTCCGTGTATTTACACGCCGCTCTGGGTCGACGAGTACGCGCCCCGTGAAAAAGTCGCGGGCTGGATGAGTTACCTGCAGGGCAGTGTGCCCATGGGCGTGATGCTCGGGTATTTTGCTGGCACCGTGTCGAACTGGTTTGTGCCCGAGAGCTTCCAGCTTTTCCAGACCTGGCGCTGGCCGTTTGTCGTGCAGTTTGTCGCCATGTGTCCGCTCATGGTCGCTGTGTTTTTCGTGCCGCGGAAGCATCTCGTGATCCGCAGCGAAGGCCAGCGCAGTCCCGCGACCAGCGTCGTCGAGTCGCAGTCCCACGAGAGCAGCAGCGTCGGCAGCCAGACCGGACCGCCCAGCGAAGAGAACCACTCGGATGAGACCGTGGAAGACATCTTGGAGGCCGCGGCCGCGGCGGCCGCGAGCGAGACGTTTGACGACTCGGGCAGCGAGAAAGACGTGGCGGCCGAGTCCATGCCGCTCATCCCCGTCGCGGCCGTGCCCAGTGAGGAGCTGCGCAAGATCAAGCGGCCGAGCCGCACGGTCTCGGGCACGACGGATCCGCTCAACAAGTCGTTTATCAACTACATTGAAGAGACTATCAAGCTCGGCACGAACCCGCCGCTGAGCTGGAGCGGACCCAACCACGAAGAAGAGGACGTCATGCTCGCGAGTGCCGCCATGTTTGGCGGCTCCACGCAGCGCGGCATCCGGCAGCTCCACCACAACCAGCACCTCTCACAGCTCGAGAACGAGGCCACGGCGTCCACACTGCGGCGCAGCATGCGCTCCAGTGCGACCGAAGGCTCGCCCGAGATCAAGCGGAGCCCACCGCACTTGACCACTGGTGACGCCGCCGCTGGTGCTGGTGAGAACCACAGCACCGAGAATGGGCTCGCGCCGATGAGCGTCACGCTGGTCCCGTCGCATCCGCCTCGCTCCACGACCGCCTACGGTGCGTTTGAGGCCGTGTCCCGCACACCGATGAAGTCACCGACCATGAGCTTTCTCGAGGCCTCCATGTTTGAAGACGACTTTTACGGTGGGTACGAGCAAGGCTCGTTCTCCGAGGGACTGCGCGCACTCGCCAAGATTCCCATTTACTGCTTCATCGTGTGGGGCTTGACGGCCGTGTATTTTGTGGTCACGGGCGTGCAGTACTGGAGTACGATCTTCATGATCAAGTCGCTGCACGCGTCCAAGTATCTCGTCAACGGTCTGTTCGTACTCGTGGCCGGCACGGGGCCCGTGTTTGGTGTCTTCTTTGGTGGCTGGCTCATCGATCGGTACGGCGGATACATTGGTGTGGAACAGCGCGCCAAGTCGCTTGGCATTTGTATGGTGCTCGGTGTGACCGCGTTCTCGATCTCGGCCGCAGCAACATACTTCGACGATATTTACGTCACCGCCATGTTCCTATGGGCGCTGCTGTTCTTTGGCGGATCGATCCTTCCGGCTTGCACGGGTATTTACATCTCGGTTGTCCCGGCGCAGCACCGTGCGCTCGCGTCCTCGTTCTCGGTCATGGTGTTCAACCTCATGGGCTACGCGCTGTCGCCCTACGTGACGGGCCTCGTGATGGAATGGGTTCTCTCCCAATACGGCAAGCCCGACACGTACTTTGCGTACTGCGATGAAGCATGTGCATACCGGATCGGCTTCCGCTTCTGTCTCTTCTGGTCGGTGTGGTCGTTTGTGTGCATCGGCGCCGCTTGGCTGTTCGCTCGGAAAGAAGCTGAAGAGATGCGACGAGAAGAGCTCGAGTTCTACGCGTCCCTCAAGCCCGCGATCACGGAAGAGCACGTATAGGACCGGACGAAACTCCTTCACAAGTCCCCCACGGCACAGCGCGACTCATCAAAATCGTTCCGCTAGATCGTCGGGAACGACCGCCATTTTTCGGCTCGTACCGTTTTCCAAACTGTTAGTAAACCTCGTAGGCAGAATTTCAAAAGATTATATAGATACGCTTTCCGCACATCCTGCTTTCCACACCACAAATCAAAACGATATGTGCATTTTGTGACGGCACAGACTCACATGCCCGAGCCAACGCGGTCAACAGTGAGTGCGTGGAACTTTTCCAAGCTGTCACACCAGCTTGAGATCGCGTGCTGGAACTTGGCCTCGGGCTTGCGGTCCACGAGCACGAGCGTGTGCTGGAGCTGGTCGATGCGCGCTTCGATTTTCTGGTCCAAGATCAGCGACGACAGCAGCGACTCGACCTCGTCCACCGAGATGCCGTTCAGCTCGCGAGCAATGTACCGCGTGTCCATGCGCTTGTAGGGCTTGACAATCTTGAGCAGCACTTTGCTTCGAATGGTCTGCAGGAGCCGGTCAATATAGTGCTTGATGAACGGATCGGCCATGATCGATGCCTGGTGGCGACTCAGCACCTTCTCGAACGTCTTGATCTCGTCATGCAGAAACGCATCCGCGAGCTGCGTCATCGCAGCGACTTCCTTGTCGTTCTCGTACGGCTTGGCTTCTTGCGAGTCAAATACACTCACTTTGGCCTCGCTCAGCATGTTGGCGAGCACCAGGTACTTGAGACACTGCAGGCGCCGAGGCTCGCCTGCTTCGTCGTAGTTCTTGAAGCTCTCGAAAAAGTCCACTCGCGCCTTCTCCCACTCTCGCTACAAGCACGCTCGCATGAATAAGGGAGTAAGGGGACAGAGTAGTGACATGAAGCTTACCTGCATCAAGTACATTTTACCACCACATTCATGGATCACACCCATGATTCGCTGCAGGCAGAACAGCATTGAAAAAAATCCGATCCGTGAACCAAAGACGGATGAAAACCTACCGGATGTGCCACGCCCGACTTGGTACGCAATGCCTTCTCGTAGATCGATACGAGCTTCTTGTTGTCCTTCTGCGACGTGTACATTTGGATCTGCAGTGCGTACACTTCTAGCAGCTACAGAAACACACCGAAGCGTCCATCGTCAGATGCTGTCGTCGCGTGTCAAGACAAAAAAGTCCTGCACACCTGCGAGTTCTTCTTCACGCCATCTTCGCCCTCTTCTTCTTCGCACGACGCGATCAGCTCCTTCACAATCTATGCCCACGACCAGCAAGCATTCCCACATATTCATACTCATATCAGTATCCTATGGGGGGCACCCCGACCGCCAGCAAAATCGCACCTTGCCAAGTCGCGTAAAATCGCCAATCTCGTAGAGCAAGTTCCCAAGCTTCAGATTCGTCTTGAACCATAACCGCTATCATACATCCCCCCGCGCGAATCCGAGTCAATGGCTCCGTATTCCCATACTATTGCAACGTCGTCCACGCACCTCATTACGGGCCTCTTTCAACGTCTCCAATGTCGTCTCGTAGAAGCGCTGCAAGATCTCCCAATTCTATCCATCCCCATGCATGAGTCTTTTTTGCTTTACGAGAGATACGTCTCTATACATCCTCACCTTGCTCGTGGATACAAAGTCGAGGATGCTGTTGATGCCCTTCTCGCCCACATTGCGCGTGACGGCGCTCTTGGTGTAGCCGAGCAGCTCCTCGTACTTGGCGATCGCGCGGTCGTGGTCGCCGTCCTCAAAATGGAGCTTGACGATCCGCTTGAGCGCCTTGAAGCCCCAGTCCGACTTGTCCTCTTGCATCGTCACGACTTGCTGCAGCGCGTCCAATGCCGCGCGGCGCTCGGGCGGCTCCTCTTCGAGATACGCCTTGGCCGCGTAGTACTGGTTCTCGATCTGCACGTGGAGATCCACGTCGCCCTCGCCCATGTCGTCGTCCTCATCACTGTAGTCAAACTCGTACTCTTCGTCGTCCGACATGGTGCCTCCGACGCGAAAAGCAAAGCGAAGCGGGGCGATGCACAAGTGAGCCCGTGGCAAAAGAAGCTTGGTAAAAAAGCCGATACCGGTTTAGTATCGGTGTTCCACAAAGTGTAGCCATGTTCAGACAGGACGGAACGACCATCACTCATGGAGCTCACTTGCTGGTCCTTTGGTCATCATGGTGGACACGGTCGTTTGTTTTCGTTGGCGCTGCACACCGTCCGACGCGTCAGTTCCGTTTTTGCTTTTGCCTGGCGCGTGACAACGTGGTCAGCATGCCAAACTACGGATCCATTGCAAGCGGCGCCGTGGCGACGACGGCTCCCGGGAGCTCCGCGCGTTTCGCGTGGCTCGCCAAGTTGTTGTTCTCGTGCGGTGGTCGTATCGTCGATGCGACTGCCTCGTCGCGGTCTCGCTCGCTTCAAGTCGATGACCTCTTGCCGCTCGAGCCACGCGACTCGGTAGTCGCGAGCCTCGCGGTCTTGGAAGCGGCCGCGTTTCGACTCGGCCACGAGACGTCGCGAATGGGCTGCTTTCTCCGTGCATTGTGGCGTGCGTTTGGTGGCACACTCGCGTGGTGTATCGCGGGCCATTTTTTCACGGCGTTCAGTACGATCATCGCGCCGATTGTCGTCCAGCAAGTCGTGTTGGCGTTCACCCGAGAAGACGGCGACGCGGTCGACACAGCGGCACTACGCAAATGGCTCGCAGTGTTTTTCGCGTCACGGCTGCTCGCTGTACTAGTGGATACACACGTCTTCTACGCGCAAAACCACGTCGGGTTGCGGCTCATGGCGGCGCTGCGCAGCGTGCTGTTCCGCAAGGCCATGCGGTGCCAGCTACACCCCGACTCGTCAGGCGACAGCAAGCACCTCGACATCTCCAACCTCGCGACGTCCGATGCGAGTTGCTGTATCGCCGTCGTGCAGCAACTCACCAAACTCGCCGTCGTGCCTCTCCACATTCTCATCACTACGTACTTGCTGTACACGGTCCTCGGTGTCGCTGCCGTTCCTGGTGTTGTCGTCATCGTGGCGTCGCTTCTCAGCAACTACCGCCTCGCTCGCGTGATGGGCACGGCCTACGCAACGCTCATGGGTCTCAAAGATGCACGCATGCGTACCGTGAACGAGGCATTCAGTGCGATGCAAAACGTCAAACTGAATGGATGGGAACACTGGTTCCAGGCCAAGTTGTTTGCCCAACGCGATCGCGAACTTGACCAACTCAGGAAATACGTCTACGCCGCAGCCGCGAGTTCGTTTGTGTTGTGGGGCTCGCCGCTCGCCGTGTCGACCATTTCGTTTGCTGTGTACTCGCTGGTACTGGGCGAACAACTCACCGCCGCGAAAGTGTTTACTGCCACCGTGCTTTTCAACGTCCTTCGTGGTCCGTTGCAGGATCTACCTGTCATTGTTCAGTCGCTACTTCAGTCGCAAGTCTCGCTCGACCGTATCAGCAGATACCTTCAGCTCCCGGAACGCGACTCCGACAATATTGAACGGATCCCTTCAGCGTCTTGTACGGTTGCAGTCAAGATCGAAGATGGTCAGTTCGCGTGGAGTGAGCAGTCGGTGTTGGCATTGCGAGGTGTCTCCCTCGAGATCCAGCGAGGAGACTTGGCGGTCGTCTCGGGTGACGTTGGTGCGGGCAAGTCGGCGTTCTGTCTTGCGTTGCTCGGCGAACTGCCGCGTCGGTCGGGCTTCGCGGCGGTCGCAGGTTCAATTGCGTACGTCAGTCAGACGCCGTGGATCCAACATCTGACCGCGAGAGAAAACATTCTATTCGGTCGTCCGATGGATTGGGGGCGATACTGTGACGTCGTCCACGCCTGCTGCTTGGAACAAGACTTTGCACTCTTTCCTGCTGGTGACGCCACGGAGATTGGCGAGCGTGGCGTGAATCTCTCGGGTGGACAGAAGATGCGACTCGCGCTTGCACGCGCCTGCTATGCCGACGCGGACGTGTACGTTCTGGACGCAGTTCTTGCGCCTGTCGACGTCACCGTGCAGCGGCAGCTCATCCGTCGCTGCCTCGCGAGCTTCTTAGCGACCAAGACCGTTATCATCACGACCCACCAACTTGACGCGTTCGAAGCGCTCGATATCGTGAACGTGCACATTCACCTCGACAATGGACACGCGTCGGTAGGAAGTCGTCGCGACGCCACAGCACGACCAGTAGTCGTCGAGCAGCAAAAAAGACCCGTTTTGCCCACATACCACGTCACCAACACGCCCGGCCAGCTTGTAGCCGACGAAAAACGTGAAGTTGGAGACGTGTCGGCGAGTGTGTACACTCACTATGTCCACGCCATCGGTGGTGTGGGTATCGTGCTGCTGCTTGTGGTGACGCAGCTGTTGTGGCAACTCTTTCAGATCAGTGGGGACGTGTGGCTGAGCGCGTCTACTTCCAAGATCAGTAGCGAGAGGATCGCTTCATCGAGAATCGTGAGCGTCTACGCACTGCTCGCGCTTGCCACGGCCGTAATGGTGTTGATCCGCGGCCTCGTCGTGTCCCACGTGGGCCTTCGGGCCTCGAAAACGCTGTTTCAATCCATGGTGACGGGTCTGCTCCATGCACCAATGCGGTTCTTCGACCAGACGCCGATCGGGCGTGTGCTCAATCGCTTCGTAGATGACATCATCGTGCTGGATCGATCGATCCCCACCGCGATCGGGCTCTTCCTTGGCGCGGCATTTGGCACCGCGTGTGCTCTTGTCACCGCCGCGATTGGTATCGGCTGGATGGGGGTCTTCCTCGTACCGATCGCGGTCGTGTACGTTGCCGTGGCGAGGCGATGTGTGCGTACGTTCTGCGAGCTGATGCGATTGCGCAAGGTGTGTATCGCGCCCGTACTCAGCCACCTCTCACAGAGCCAACGCGGAGTCGCGACGCTGAGAGCGTTCGGCGAGGCCGACGTCGCGCGAGCCATTGGCGAACTCGAGGCGCGCGTGGATACGAACTCGACACTGTGGCACTCGGAGATCCTGCTGAACCAGTGGTTCATCCAGCGCCTCCAGTTTCTCGGATGTGGGGTCCTCGCGGTCGTGCTCGCGGCTGTAGTTTGCTTCCAGGATCGTTTTTCTTCCGGTACGGTTGGCTTGGTGCTCACATACGCGCTGAGCGTCAACAGCGCACTCACGACGCTCGTGCGAGTGTGGGCCCGATCGCAGAATGCGATGGTGAGCGTGGAACGCGTGCTCGCGTACAGCCAGCTCGAACCAGAGGAATCTGCGACGGAGAGAAGCTCGCTGATGACAGTCAGGCGTTCGCCATCACCAAGATCTTGGCCGTTGCACGGTCACATCAAGTTCCAGAATGTGCAGTTCGGGTACCAACGCGTCGGCTCCTACGAATCAGCGAGGCACGAGTTGGTGTTACGAGATGTCTCGTTCGATGTACACGCAGGCGAGACCATTGGGGTCATCGGTCGTACGGGGGCCGGGAAATCGAGTCTCACGATGGCGCTGTTCCGCATCAACGAACTCTACGGCGGACGGATTTTGATCGACGGCGTGGATATCTCGCAAGTCCCACTGGCCCGCTTGCGGCGCGAGCTCGCGATCATTCCTCAGTCGCCCGTGCTTCTCGAAGGCTCTGTACGCGAGTTCCTCGATCCGGCGAGCGAGTTTAGCGATGGACCTTTGCTTCGTGCATTGGATCACGTCCAGCTCACTTCAACCCTCCGTGGTCTCCACGCATCGGGGGGCAGCATCCTCGACTTGGCACTGCGCGCGGAAGGCGACAATCTCTCGGTTGGCCAGCGTCAGCTGCTGTGCATGGCGCGGGTGCTTCTCCGAAAGACGAAAATCGTTGTTCTAGACGAGGCAACAGCATCGGTGGACGAGGCAACGGAGCGCAGCATTGCAGAGACGTTGACAAGCGAGCTTCATGGCGTGACGCTGCTCACCATTGCGCACAGGCTGTCGACGGTGCTTCACGCTGACCGCATTCTCGTTCTTCAAGAAGGTCGCGTTGTCGCGTTTGAATCACCCCAGAAGCTGATGGCAGGAGGTGATGACATCGCCGGACTCTTATGCGACGCCGCGTAGACGAGTATAATAAAGCTGACGTTCGGTCAAAAGCACGAGGTTTGATGGAAAGGTGTCCGTTGTCCATGCCAGGGGGGGGGTCTTTCACCATCGCGGAGAGAGCGAGTGTAGGAGACCAGCAGGCGCAGGTGACGGTGAGAAGCTATCACAACCGAGCGCCCAATCCTGCTCGTTGATACGATTTTGTCCGTCAGTATGGGCCTTGTCCTCACGCCCATGTCAACACGACCACAACTTGCACGGCGGAGCTGAGACCATCGTGTGTGTCAACAAAAGCCTTGGGCGCGTTCAGACGAGGTATTCATAGCTTGATCGAGGTAATTCTGGGCGCTACGACGCAACTTTGGCGAGCGGGAAACTCCGGAGTCCTGACCAAGTCCATCGCCATGGCACGCGTCTTGGCGTGGGAGGAGCCGACACGGAAACCTCATGGGCGTGCCCAAAGGCTCACACGCGCGCGGTCCGTGCCATCCCTCGCGTCCGCCCGATCCTGGCGATCAGGCTCGAGTGACCGACCGCAAGTTCTCGTGCGGCCGAGAGAGAAGATCACTTCCATCCCGACGCTCGTACGACGCCTCGATGACATCTGGCAGACCCTTCAAGTCAGTCGGCGAGGCGCGTACTCTGGCGTGCGCATGCAATCGCTTCATCGCTACGGCGAGAGCACGCCACTGTGGCGGATCGTTGTCGTGGTGGTGGCCACGCCGCTCCCATCTCTCGCGTTCGTTCTCGCACTTCACTGCCTCACTCCTCAGTCACCGTCGCTCGGTTGGCGACACAACGGCACATTCTGGATCACACTGACGCTGAAGTTTTTCGTCGTCTCGCAAAGCTTCATCGAGCAGCTCAAGCAAGTCATTCCCGAGTTGCCGATCACTGTGTGGCAGACACTTGCTGTATCGCTGCTGACGACCATTGTGAGCAACGCTTTGATGATCTTGGTATCAGCTTGCTGGGTCTTCCCTGTACCTTTTAGCATCGTGTGGTTTTCGCCGATGTTTGTAGCCTTTTTGCTGCTGTTCGTGGGAATTGTGATTGGTGAGCAAGCACGGTCTCGATTACCCAAGCTGCGGCTCCGAGCTCGAGTGTATGCACATATTCTGGCGGTCCAGGGGCTTGTATTGGTCGTGTATCCTGCGTACAACGCGATCTTTGTCGGGCTTTCAGGTGTTCAGCAGACGCTCTTCGTTGTCATGCCGTCGATCATGAAGTTTGGATTGAAGAATCTGCTCTGCAATGCGTGCGCGCCGCTACCGCTCGATGATGAGCTCCCCGAATTGCTGATCTTCACGGTGGATCTCTTCAACGCGATCTACCTCACGGCCTGCATGCAAACCGCCGGCTCGAGCCTACTGACGGCGTTCGTGATCTTCATTGTCGGTACCGCGCAGCTTCTCATGGCGATGCGAAACTTGTTGAGGCGAGGGAAGCACATTCGCGTCGTCTTGAAACAGTTAAAGACAGAGACAGCCGACCATCACCACTCGACCACAACCTCTGGTCGACGGGCCAATAGTCGACGCCAAACAAATGGCGAGCAGCTCACCGCGGTGTGCATTCGACTGTGCTTCCAGCACGGCCATCGTTCTAGTGTGACACGCACAGCGATCAACGGGATGGACGATATCAAAGCGATCTTCACACAGGCCGGTATGATGCCTCTCGGCCACACTGCGCATGGACGCAAAGGTGCGATCGTCGTGCCCACGCAGCTCTTTTCGATCAGCCCCAACATTGTGAGTGGGCAGGCACAAGAACGCCTCGTGCAGCAGATCTTGATGACACTCTTCACCTGCGAATACCTGATCCTCGCCGAGTACGTCAAGTGCATCATCCCGCTAGTCTCGATGGTCCACACGCTCGTGCTCTACAACTTGCCAGCGAAGGAGTACTATTTGTTCATGCAGCAGTACACGACGACGACCCAGCTCGGCGAAGCGACCCAAAAAGTGCTGCTCTTCTTGGCACTGCAGCTGCTCACAGTAGCCATGCTCGGAATCGTCTTGCATCGCCAACTGCGCCACTCGATCGTCTACCATCTCGCGTTCGTGCTGGAACGGAACCGCGTGATGATCCAAATGCGCCTGCTTACGTGGGTCACACTCGCATTCTTGTTACCGATGGCTCACGTCGGTGTCGACTATACGTTTCAGTTCCAGTGGATGAAGCAGACAGCAAACGCGTAGAAGAGATGGAGGAGAGGGAAGCAAAGTGGTGGGGGGTCTTGTTTTTGATGTGGGATTTACACTGGGCTCGTCTGCTCGAACATGAACTTTGCATCGCCGCCGACGATCATCTTGATGCGGAAGATGTCGCCGCCCTGGTTTCGCACAAACTTTTCTCGATCTGTCGGCACCGGGAATGGGTTCGCTTCCTGCGGCTCGAGCAGGTACTTGTTGGATTCTTGGAAAACCTCAACCATGTACTCGAAGAGCTCTTCAACGTCGGTCTGCACATACACGGGCGTTCCGGGCGCGAGCAGCTGCGCGAGTTCGACCACAAATTCATTCGTGACGAGCCGCCGCTTGAGATGGCGCTTCTTCATCCACGGGTCCGGGTGGAAAATCGACACGCTCGTGACGGGCGCTGGCAGCGACGTGAGCAGTTGCCGCTGATGGAAATTCATGTTGGCATGGACGAACGCGATGTTGCGCGAGCCGCGGCGCGCGGCCTCGTCGTTTGCTTCTTCGAGCACGCTCTGGCGGATCTCCACGCCGAGAAAGTTGCGCGACTCGGCCATCTGAGCGGCCACGGCATTGAGGTACTTGCCGCGTGCACACCTATCACCATGCCATTTTTCAGCCACCACAGAACCGCACCAACCCAAAGAACCAACATACCCAATGTCCAAGTGGATCGGCAGGCCGGGCCGCGCAAAAATCGTCGTCCAGTCGGGCACAGCGATCGGCTCACGGTACTGGCGCGCGAGCGGATTCACGTGCTGCCGCACGCGCTTGGCCACCACAGGCTTCGCGTCGCTCGCCGAGCCAAACGCCGCGGCCGCCGTACGCGCCAGTGGACCAGGCGTCCACCGCCGCCGCGCGAGCGTCGCGAGCATCTTCTCGGAGGAGAATCGGGAAAGTGCATCCCTTGGTGGAGCGGACCCACTCATTATGGTCCGAATACAAGCACCGTCTTCTATTATGGTCGCTTTTCGTCCCTGGCGGTTGCAATCATCCTCCATATGGTTGGCAGATAGTACGTATAACATGATGGGATTGGCCGAAAAGCCGCGGCCGACAACGCCACGTGTGGCAACTGAGCGCGTCACCCGTTAGCTCATTACCCATTCCGAGCACGAACAGGAGAGATGCTGCTGGTGACGGCGCTGGCGGCGCTGGACGAGAATGCGAGCGGACTCGTGCGCGAAGTCTACGGCCGCGAGACGCTCTCGCTCTCGCCGGAGCTCACGCGCGGCGGCGCGGCAAGCGAGTGGCAGCAGTCGCTCCACAATGGCTTTGAGATCTGGTGGCTCGCCGGCATGCCGCTCATGCTCGTGTTCTTGCTCACGCTCGTGAGCATGTCCGTGGTCGCGGGTATGAGCGGGCTGGAGGAGAAGAACCTCACGCTGCGCGTCACGGTGCCGCTGCCCGAGCTGCTGTGGAAAGCCGTGTCGTCGACGAGCGTTGTGCTCGGTCGCTGGCTGGGCCACGGTGTCGCGATCGCTGCCACGACCTCGGCGACCACCGCGACGAGCAGTGCGTCTGGCGGGATGGAGCGACTCGCAGGTGCAAAGGTATGAAGAGCGTTGGCGTGGTTGATGGGGAAGAATTAGAGCTGATCGTGGTATGTGTGTGTGTGGTAGATCCCCAAGCATATTGCCGTGATCATGGACGGCAACCGCCGCTATGGCAAGGCGACGTACGGCGCTGGCGTGCGCGGCCACTCGGACGGCAGCAAGACGCTGGTCGCGTTCACCGACTGGTGCATTGAAGCCGGCGTGCAGGCGCTCACGGTCTTTGCGTTCTCCACGGGTACGATATCATCCGCCGAGCCGTGGCGATCTGTCGGTATTCACGACGGTGTACTTTCTACAGAGAACTGGAACCGCGAGCAGTCGGAAGTGGACGCGCTCATGGCGCTTTTCAAGCAGTTCATGCACCAGATCGTGCCCGAGGCCTTGCAGCGCAACATCCGCGTGCGCGTGCTCGTGTCGGACGCGACCAGGTTCCCACGTGACGTGGCCGACGCGATCGCTCAGATCGAATGCGAGACCAGGCACTGCGACGGGTTTAGCCTCAACATCTGCGTGAGCTACGGCGCGCGCGACGAGATCGCGGCCGCGTGTCGCAGCATCGCTGCCAAGACCGTCGATGGCCAGCTCGACGTCGAGGCGATTGACGAGCACGTCGTCGCGCAGCACCTGCTCACGGCGTACGATTGGATGGAGTACTTGAATTTTTCTAGGGAGGAATGCTGACGATGGACTTGGGTTGTTGCAACGACAGGGGCCTGCCCGAGCCGGACGTGCTCGTGCGTACGTCGGGGGAACTGCGCATCAGCAACTTTCTGCTCTTCCAGATCGCGTACGCAGAGCTCATTTTCCTCGACAAGAACTGGCCGGAAGTGACCCGCGACGACCTGATCGACCACATCGTCCTCGAGTTCTCCCGCCGCAAGCGTCGCTTTGGCAAGTGAATTGTGAGTCAGAGCGAGCGACGAGAAGAAAGGAGGCCTGTGTAAATACAGTACACGGCGTGCGCACGCCGACCGATGGAGCGTGCACGCACACTCTGTTTGCATTGGGAATTGTGTCGCTTGGCAGTTCCCCTCCACTTTTTTCGCGCGTAGTGGTCCTGATTTAACCGCCAAACTAGGCTCTTAACAGGTGAATCCAGGATAATAGTCCTGAAATGGGATCCTAATTCGGTTCAAACCCTGGTTTCAATGGCGTTTGCCCTCCCCCGCTTCTCCCGCCGCCCTTGCCTGGTCTTGCATACTAGTACTTGGAATGAACATGGCCAACACACGGACCAAGCCGGACGAGGCGCCGCCGCCCGTCCAGGACGAGACGTCCACCGAACCAAAGCCGGCGCTGGTCAAGGCCAAGTTCTGTCTCAACTGCCAGAAGGATCTCACGCGCAGCATCCGCATCACGTGCGCCGAGTGCGTCGCGCCCACGACGGCGCTGCCGCTGATCGAGCTTTGCGTCGAGTGCTTTGGCGTCGGCATCGAGATGGGCGGCCACAAGAAAAGCCACCGGTACACGGTCTCGGACTGCCTCGCGTTCCCGCTCGTGCGCGAGCGTGGCGCTGTTGCGACGCCGGCGGCTGGACCAGAAAGTGCCCCCACGACGACGACGCCGGCGCCGCCCCAGGCAGCGGCCACCGACGGCGCGCAGAGCAAAGAAACTGCGGCGGCGTCTGCAGCGAGTAACGAATGGAACGCCGACGAGGAGCTGTTGCTGCTCGAGGGCATTGAGATGTTTGGGCTCGGCAACTGGAAGGACATTGCCGACCACATTGGCTCCAAGAGCGAGAAAAAATGCGAGACGCACTACCTCCAGGCGTACTTGAACCGCAAGGACTTGCTGCCGCGGTTCATTGATGAGTTGGACGATTCGGATACCGTGGAGCTGGTGGGCGAGGACGAGGAGAGCAAGCCGATGAGTGCCGCGACGCTGGAGGTCGCGAGCGCCGCCCACTCGGACCGTCCAAGTGGAAGTGAACTGGCCGGGTACATGCCGCTGCGGGGCGACTTTGACGTCGAGTACGAGAACGAAGCCGAGCTGATCCTCGCCGACATGGAGTTCTCCGAGGACGACCACCCGACCGAGCGCGAGCTCAAGCTCAAAGTGATTGAGATCTACAATGCCAAGCTCGACGAGCGCGAGCGCCGCAAAAAGTTTGTGGTTGAGCGTGGCCTGCTCGACTACAAAAAGCACCAGCAGTCGGAGCGGCGGCGGCCCAAGGACGAGCGAGAGATCATCGCGCAGATGCGACCGTTTGCGCGGTTCCAGTCGCCCAAGGAGCACGACGAGTTTGTCAACGGACTGATCACGGCCATGCGGCTGCGCAAGCAGATTCTGTTGCTGCAAGAGTACCGCAAGAATGGCGTGCGCACACTTGCCGAGGCCGAACTCTATGACGCCGAGAAGAAAAAGCGTGAAACAGAACAGGCACTCCAGAAGCAGCGTGAGACCAACTCGTATCTTTACGACAATGGACGTCCCGCGTCAAGTGGACGGGACCGAGCAAGCCGCATGTCAAGTCGTGGTGGCGATGACGGTGCCGCAGGAGAGGAGACAAGCTCGAGAACAACACGCGGGAGCAATGGTGCGAATAGCAATACCAACACCTCGGGCTTCGATCTGGACGGTACACCCGGAGCCCACTTGCTGACGCCGAATGAGAAGGAGCTGTGTGTGAAGCTGAAACTGCTGCCAAAGGTGAGCGTCCTTCGAGTCATCTGTGGAGACGGCGATGTTGGGATCAACTAACGACACTCGTGTCACGGCAGCACTACCTTGTGATTAAAGATGCGCTCGTACGAGAGTGTTATCGTCTTGGATACCTTACAGAGAAGACGGCCAAGGAGATTGTCAAGATTGGTAGGTGCTTGTCTCATTTTGTCATGGCGGGTTCAGATAACAAAAAAGCTCACGATGTTCGAACGTTGCTGAGTGCAGATGTCAACAAGACTGGTCAAATCTACGATTTCTTCGTGAACTGTGGATGGGTCCGCACTGAAGCCTCGACCACGAAGAGTACGTTCGGTTGTTCTTGCCTCTGTTCCTATCATTCGTTTGGCTTACAGAGCATGTCTGCAGTCCCCATTCCGGCCAAGGCCAAGAGCGAGACGTCTGCAGCATCGACCGGTACTACTTCTGCAAACACCACACCAGCTAAACGCAAGGCCGACGAGATCACGCCTGCACCTACTTCCGCCGCCGATGCCGCAGCTCCTGTGTCGACTCCAGCACCCTCGTCATGAAGTCGGTCGATCGTCTGTTGTAGAATCCCACCACCCACCTTGTCAGAAACTTCCATTTGCTCATCCATTCGAGCTCGTGTTATGCCAATCCTACTGTAACGTTATATCGCATCTCCGATGATGACGGACGCCGCCTCCCGTCTAAACACCATTTTGATTCTCGACGGGTGTTTGCACGAACACGGTTGATGGCTGCGAGTGGTTGGTTGATGGCTGCGACTCCCTTCAACTCTGGCACAGATAGTGACATAGTCTATGTCATTCCCCGTCCAATCCGATACCACCACTCCCCCACATCTGATCTCGTGAGGGAGCTCCTCGTGACGCGATCATCACTCTGAGCAGCTCACGCATTGTTCTTCTGGAACTGTGTGAAAGGGAGGAGACCGGCAGCGATGAGCATCTTGGACGAGATCACGGCGCAGCGCGTGCGCGACGTCACGCAGGCGAAAGAGACGGTCACGGAGGCGCAGCTGCGCACCAAGATCCAGGAGACCGAGGCCGCGTGGGGCCCCGCGCTCGACGTCATCGCGCGTCTCCATGCGCCGGCCGTACGTCTCGCGAAAAGAGAATTCGCGCTGTCTAGGGCAGTGCCTCACGCGTGTGGTGGTGGTGATGTGTTGAGTAGCCGAGTGGGTGGTCGCAGATGGCGCTCGCAGCCGAGTTCAAGCGTGCGAGTCCAAGCAAGGGCGACATCGCCGTGGATCTCGTGATTGAAGGTGCGTACGCAAGACCCTTGAATCTCGAGGTTTGCAGGGGGGAACTGACGGACGGGGCTTGTAGATCAAGTGCAGCGGTACGCACACGCGGGCGCGAGTATGATCTCGGTGCTCACAGAGCCCAAGTGGTTCAAGGGATCGCTCGAGGATATGTTCGCGGCCCGTTCGACCGTCGCGCAGCTCGGCGCCACGCGCCCGGCGATTCTGCGCAAGGACTTTGTGGTCGATCCGTACCAGCTGCTTGAAGCGCGTGCGTTTGGTGCCGACTGCGTGCTGCTGATCGTCGCGATCCTCACGCCCGAGCTACTCGGTGAGCTCATTCAGGTACGACGGTCTCACATCTTTGGCGAGGTCGACAGAGGACACAGACACTGATCGTGATCTGTCGTTATTATAGGCCACGCTTGCGCTTGGCATGACACCACTGGTGGAAGTCAACTGTGTCGAGGAGCTCCACATCGCACTAGCAGCGGGTGCTCGGTAGGTCCTGGTGTTGGTGTGGATCTTGTTAGACTCGTGGTGCTCATGCTTTGGCTATGTCACGACAGTCTGGTCGGCGTCAACAACCGCGACTTGCGCACCTTCAAGGTCGATCTGAACACGACCCAGCGGATCGCCGACGAGATCCGTGCGC
>JAADVY010000073.1:0-33309 GCA_023336035.1 Pythium plurisporium
ACCAGAGAATACTCGGTAGATTTCGAGCTGTCACCACGATCAAAAGACCTCGCACTCTCAGCCCAAGGCTGCGAGGCTCGTGAGCACGACGGCAGCGGCACCGACGGCCGTGGAGAGCTGGGTCGACGCATCCGACTTGGCGGTCACGGTCGGGGCGGGCGAGGGCGCCGACGCGTTGGTCGCGTTGCGTCGCTCACGGCCGCCGGCGTACTCGTGGCCGCCCTTGGAGCCGTACTCGTGGCCGCCCTTGCCGGCACCGTATTCGTGGCCGCTTTTGCCCTCGCCGTACTCCTCGTACTCGTGGGCCTGCGATCCGTCCCGGTAAGGAGCGCCCTCGTGGAGCACACGAAGGTGGTGGGACTGCTGGTTGGCTGGGGCAGCGTCCTGCGCTGAGGCGAGCGTGGCAACAAGCGCGGCGAGCACGAGCGAGACGAGCTTCATGGGTTGCTGGGTACGTAGAGCTGGAAAGGTAAGTTGGAGAATGATCGCATTTCGATGAACGATTTTCTCCAGGGCCAAAAGGTGTGGCCCAGCAGAGGACGGGAGGGAATCGTCCAGCGAGAGCCGTCTGGCCCAGACTATGTGGCGGCTTGAATGGCCAGCATTGCGCCGCGGACGGCCACGGCCGAAGCCACGCTTCCGGATGGGCATGAGCCGAATCTGGTTCGGGGCACCGCGAGGCGCGTGGCGCGGAGGCAGCTGAGGCGTGCGTTTCCCCTGCTCACATCGCATCGGCGTGGCCTAGTGCAAGAGGCGGGCTCTGCAGAATATGTACGATCTGCAAGCACACGGCAATCACTCTGGATCACGTCGACAGGCTGTGTATGCGTGGGCTACTCAGGGCACTCGTAGACGGTGAGGTCTGGTGGTCCATCAATCCAGCGACTAGTACGTACTACTGTACTTGTGGATCGGCGGCGCACTACGAGCTTTCATTTGCTGCGAGCACGCGCTGCGCCGGGAAGGCGTGGCTCCTTCTACCGTACTACTCAACCAGACGCACCGACGAGGGGAACCGTACCGTGCGTGACGTCGGACACGCACTTCACGGGTGGCCTGTCTTTCGAACACGACGGTGTACTATCCGTGGCGGTTCGTAGAAAGATCGGCCGGGAGAAGCAGCAGCTGGCCAGTCCGTCCGCCGCGTGCGAATCACCGGCACTGGCACGTGGCCTCGAACGAATCACCGTCAAGCAGTCCACCTGAGTCGTCCCGGCTATGTGGAAATGGACACGCTCGAGTAAACCAGCGCGTTGCGCGGTCCTGGCTATGCGAGGCACGCGCTTCAAGGTCTCATTTCCCACTGGAGTCCGGTCTGGCGGGATGTCGTTCATTCTCTACCACTGGACACCATCCCACACAGGAAGCGAGTCACTCTTCTTACTCGTTTGTCGAGGTCTTCCAGAGGATGCTGTACCGTCGGTGAGGACCACTGTGACGAAGAGTACACCGTGCCGTTCAGCCTGTCGGTGGATGCGACTAAGCGGGAGGCAGCTGAGACCGTGGCGGGAGACCGCAAGCGTCTGGTGGATGGCTCGAGTATCGTGGCCGTCAATGTGTTCGAATCCGAGCATCCCACCGTCGGGCGCGTGCCCCTCATAGCGCTCCGGATAGAGAGCTGGTCTGCTCTCGACAGCAACCACTCGTTCTTCCTCCGCAGGACTGTGCTGGCCACTGGAGACCCTATGCATGGACTAGAGGGGGCGTGTCTCGACTAACCGCTTAGTCGATTGCGAGCTGCTCATTCCACAAGTTGCCAGCTCCAAACCAAGCCGCCACCACCACCACCACCACGATGAAGTTCCTTTCGCTCGTGCTCGCCGCCGTTGTCGCCGTCGCTGCCACCTCCTCCAGCGCGGAGCAAAGCGTCATCTCGCCCCCGCACGTGCTGCGAACGCTCCAGGAGGCTCGTCCCGAGGGCAACAAGACCGACGGCCGTCCGCACGAGTACGGCAACCGTAATAAGACGGAGGGCCGTCCGCATGAATACGGCAACCGCAACAAGACCGGTGGCCATGAATACGGCGGCTCCAAGGGCGGCCACGAGTACGGCGAGGGCAAGGGCCGCCGCAACGCCTCGGATGGAGCCGTGCCCAAGCCCGTGTCGGACGCCGCGGCCGTGCCCACGCCGGCGCCGACCTCGGGTGCCTCGGTCGTGCAGGCCGTCGGCGTCGCGGCCGTGCTGGCCACGACCATCGCCGCCGTGTACTAACTTCCCCATCTAGTGGATCCCGAGTCCAGGAGACCGTCGCCGATTGCCCTCGCGGTTGATCGGCCGCTATTTTGTTTTGAATGAACGTGTCGTTTTGTTGCCGATGTGGATTGCGTGTATTACATCATGCGGGGCCCCTGTGGGTGGGCGTTGCGCCATCACGCGAACTGCTTGAGGTCGATGTTGTTCCATTCGTTGTCGGCCGTGCCCGGTCTCGTAGTCTGCGACCATGCCCTTCGCCACGGCTTGCGTGGAGATCTATGGTTGTGGGGGATCCATTCGTCAGTCACGAATCAATCTCTCTCCATCCATATCGACTGAACGAGTACCGAGGGCAACAATAGGTGCATCATCTTCTCGCTCTAACGTGCGAGCTCCGGACGCTTCAAGACGGCCAGGCGGAAGATGCTCGTCCGCGCAACGCCGAGTCCCTTGATGTTCCCCTCGGTCTCGGCCTTGAGCCGCAACGGAAGCAGCCACGAGTATTTGCTTGTCATCTGTCGATCAAATGGCTCGGGTCAGTACGCGAGCGAGCGTGTCCGCTCAAGGTCGCAACGGCCGCACACCGGAGGTGAGGAGCCCAAAGAACGAGACACCGGCGAGTTTCGTGAGCTCGCCCACACGTGTAGAGTACTCGACCTCCACTGGATCAGCAGTCACACGGATGAGAACGCTGCGGACGTTTCATGACAGGGACGCAGCCCATGGTTCGAACCTCTGCGGAGATTCTCCGGCGACCCCGCTTCTGTTGTCCATTCCACAACACCATTTCTTTGAGCACCTTCCGGAAAACCGTGCCATCGAAGCTCCCTTTTCTTCCCTACCTTGCTCGGTCGTGCCCAGGCAGTAAAACATCGCGTCGATCTTGTCCTCTTTTGTGATGTCATTCTCGCCCAGTGCGCACCTCGAGTTTGTCCCTGGTGGCATTCCCATTTATCGACGGGAACGTCGTCATCCACTGCTCCCTCCTGCGCGATCCCACGACGCGCGATGGCTTTGCGGCACGTGGCCGACGCCACAAGCTCCGCGACGGCGCTCGTCGAGCCCACGACCAACGCCGTGTGCAATGGCGGCGAGCCGCCGCGGCAGCGACCATTGGGGACGAGGAAGCGTTCTCGTTTTCTGTACCTCGGAACAAGATGAACTGAAATGGCCGACCCATTGAGTCGTCAGCCTTGATCGCATAGGCTAATGTAGCCATGTTAAGTAACTAGGCTAGTTGTATCGGTGAGCTCCTCACCTTCGTGCAACCTCAAAATCTGCTTCCCCCGTCTTCCCCCTTCTCCAGTCCACAATGCCGCCGCTGGATGCGCGCGCGCCGGCGTCGCTGCGGCGTCTCCACGCGCTGAACGAGTCGCTCGAGTTCGCGCTGAGCTCACTGGCGCTGTACCAGCGCACGGCCGAGTGGGACGCCGTCAAGCGAGCGGTCGAGAGCTCCTCGCAAACGTACGTCCTCCCCCCAAACTTGTCCATACCTCTCGCTCTCCCTAACCGCTCGCTCTGGGTTCGACCAGCACGCTAACGCTGGAGGATCTCCAGCAGATGATGTGGCTCGCGCCGTCGGCCTATGCGGTCGTGTGGTCTCGCCGGCCGCCGTCGCGGAAGCGCGCGCGCGCGGCGGCGACGAGCGACCGCGACGACCGCGACGCGGACGACGAGCCCGTGCTGCTGCTGCGGCGCCAGCGCGTGACGTCGCCAACACCGAATGGAGCAGACGACGCGCCGTCTCCACAGCCGTCGGAGACGCTCGCGGACCGCATTGCATTCTTCACGACCCGCGTGAATGCGTTCATCACGGACCACATCCAGCCAAACGCCAGTGACGACGAGATCGTCGCGGCGCTGGCCAATGTGGAGATCGGCAAGGCCGCATTACCCGAGAAAGACACAACGTCAGTGCAGCAACAGCACCACGAACGGCTCAAGCAAATCGCGACAAAGAACGAGCGCGACGTGAGCTCGGTGGAACTCGCGGCCGCGCTCGCGGCGCCCGTGCCGGAGGATCTCCAGACGCTGCCCAAGTGGCTCGTCGACAAGGTGCGCACGCAGGAGCAGCACAGCAAGAAAGCGGCCCAGCGCACGGACGCGATGCAGCGCCAGCGACTGTACACGACGCTGCCGCAGCTGAGCGACCAGGTGCAGTCGCTCGTGCTCGTGCAGCGTCGCCACGTGTTTTTGCTCCGCGATATGGTGCGGCAGCTCGCGATCAAGGCGCCGATCCGCGACCAGATCGAAGAGCAAATCCATTTGCTGGAGAGCATGGTGCCGTTCTGGGTCACAGTGTTTTTCAGCGACGGCAAGGAGTTTGTCAAGGTCGCCAGGGGGCACAAGTACAACGCCGTCAAGGCCGCGCTACGCAAGGCCATCGCGACCATGGCCTGACGTATTCGTGGGGGAGCCGAGTGCGTGACGCGGTCGGCGTCACGCTGGCTTTGGATCCGATCGAATCTCCCCGACGGCTCACAAAAAAAAAATTGGTGCGTGGATATAGACGCACGGACAAGAACAGCATTCCCACAGCATCGCAAACGACTGCACCGAGCAAGATGACGAGAGGGAGAGAGAGAAAGGAGACCCAAAAGGCCGATTAAAGACCCCGTGCTTTCAGTCGAAGGTCTCTTTTCGTCGTAATCACAACGCCCCGTGGCCTTTCGAGCTCTCGAATTTGCTTCCTTTTTCTCCTCAGATGACCGTTTCACCAAGGCGAAAATATTGAAAACGACCGTCTCCTCTTTGTGTTTGCACTGGAGTTGCGGGTCTGTAGTTGCTCTACGATATGGGCAACTCCTTGGGCCAGGCAAGCGTGGAAATCGCCCGAGAAATTTGGGAGCTCAACATGTGGAGAGCCTAGGCCACACCCTAGATGGCTACAGTTTCTCGTCTCTCGCCCGTCACGAATACGTGAAGCGAGTGGTCAGTTCGATTCGCTTTCCCTGCGATCGTTTCGCGCCTCGGGATCGCGGGCCAGAACCAGCCACTTCAAAAAGGCAGGCGGTGGGACACGCGGAGGCAAACACCCACTCGATATCCAGCAGGAATTCCCCCCCTCATCAAAGCCTCCCAGCCCGAAACGGATCCGCACACAGGAACTACCTGCGTACGTACGGCCACGTCCAGACTCGAGATTTTGAAGGCCACTTTTCCGCACCGTCGCAGGGAGATATCTTTGGACATGGCAACCGCTCGTTTAGCATACCACGGTCTCTAGTATGTGCAAGGAGCCGGCAAACGAGACACGTATAACGGATCGCCCGCATCCCGCGCAGGACCGGCCGCAAAATTTGAGGCTTGTGCTCAAGTTCGCTGGTGAGGTTTTCAAGTTGCTGGTTTGCTAGCCACCGACGGCGCTGGGGTCCTGCGATGGTGCGGCGAGGAGCACAGCTGCGTCCAGCGGTTGCTCGGGCCGCCCGCGCGCCGACTGCTCACGCTCTCACTCGGCAACTTGCGGACGAGACCACACTACAGCACACCCACTCTCCACTCCCCACTCACTCGCTCTCTTCACCATGAAGCTCGCTTCGATTGTGGCTGTTCTTGCGACCACAGTGCTCTGCACGTTCGGCTCCGTCGCGGCCGAGTCCCAGGATGCGCTGGCCGTATTTGAGAACGCGACTGCGACCGACGGCTCGGGCTCGGGCACGGACAAGACCGAGACTGACGGCTCGCAGAATGAAGACGCCTCGCAGAACGAAGACGCCTCACAGAACGAGGACTCGTCGTCGAATGAGGATGCGTCGCAGAACGAAGACTCGTCGTCGAATGAGGACAGCTCGCTGGCGTCCGAGCCGCCCTCGACGTCCGCCCCGCCCACGACCTCGACGCCGACCGTGCGCGCTGTCAAGATCCACGTGCTGCGTCACTTCAAGCCCCATCGGATGCTCGAGTCGCTCTGTGCCGCGAGCGAGGACGAGATGAGCGTCGAGGGCGTGGAAGGGGTCTTTTGTGTGAAGAAGGGACTTGGTTGCAGCGGTGAGCGCGAGTGGGGCAAGTGCCCAGGCCGCCAGTCGGGCCTGCCGCACGGCTCGTACTGCGGCCGCGTCGCATCGGGTGTGTTTGGCTGCAAGCCCGGCATGCCCTACGGCGAGGTGCCCGACTGGGACGACGTCGACCGCGGCAACGACAACGACGACGGCTCGAACGGCAGCAGCAGCGAGGCCTCCGACGCCGAAGGCTCGAGCAGCGAAGCCACCGATGCGAATGGCTCCAACAACGCATGATCCACTGGAACGTTTACGACGCGTTTGAGTACCCGTAGTTCTCTCTCTATGACCCATCCTCCATCTCTATCCTATCCATCCACTGCCTATCAATACAGTCTACATCTTCTTTCGCATGATAGCATCCGTCAATTGCGGTAGGCAGATAGCTCTACGCTCGGCACGGAGTCACTCTTTTTTTTCAGGATACGGTTGGGCAGGTGGTCTCATCCCACGCGCAACAAAGCCACATGACATGATACGGAAGCGAGAGAAAAGACCATTGTATTGGCGTTGGCATCACCCATGGTCATACGACACAACCCAGCACATCGGTGCCGTTGATGGCTGCACATCGAGACTTGACCGGGAGTCCTGGCTGAATATTGGGGCAATTCCCCAGAAAAGACCCGGCGCACACGGGCGGCATCACGCAGAACGTGCCGAGCCCAGCGACACTCACGGCATCGCTTCCGTGCGTGTAGTTGGCGCCACACTCCATGCCGCCGCGAGGCGTTTGCTCTGTGTACGTCCTAATGGTTTGTCGGTGCGGCACGCGTTTAGAAGGTACAGGCGACGTCGAGGGCGATGGTCCCGATCGTGGAGATGGAGACGGTCGCTTCCGAATGACCGGCGGCGGAGCCATGAGCGATGGACGTGCCCGCTGTGCAGTTCCTGCGGAAGCGAGCGGATCGAGCACGGTCGAGGAGGTCTTGACTGCTCGGGGCTTGATGGGCGATACGACGGGAACGGCATCGTCCGTTTGGCCACACGCTAGTCCGACCCACACAGCACTCACGATCACAGCCACGATACGCATTCGTCCCGCAGACTCAAAACGAATGCCACGGTCTGTGTTGGTGATGTGGCGGTAAATTCGCAGCTGAGGCATCCACCGGCGAGGGCCTCGAGACCGAAACAGCTCGTGGAAAGTGGGCGATCCTACTAGATTCAAGCC
The DNA here is from genome assembly GCA_023336035.1 of Pythium plurisporium. Taxonomy (NCBI): domain Eukaryota; phylum Oomycota; class Peronosporomycetes; order Pythiales; family Pythiaceae; genus Pythium; species Pythium plurisporium. The sequence goes on from JAADVY010000073.1 coordinate 7,367, forward strand.
CACACGTCCCAGTCGGAGGTAGGTAAATGAGGCCGGTGAGTGGTGGGTAGCATTTACTGTATCTCTTCGCGCCGTCCAGGGCGTCGTCCCACATGCACTCGGCGACGCTGCTGGAAGTCCCTCAAGCGATTTTTGGATCGCGAGCGGTGCCTCAGCCGAGGCCCCGACACTCGCTCGGGAAAGCGTTGCTAAAAATAAGCCTCCACTGCAAAGTGTAGAGAGAGAGACCGAGGAAGCTGTCGGTGGGACGGCGCAGTGCAGCCACACAACAGTTCGGGCTGCTGCGTGGATCGGGGTGGATGCGGACCGTTTATGTGCAAGTGGCTATTCATATCCTGCTCGACATAAAAAGGCCCACAGGGCCAAGCGCCAAAATACACACACCACAAATTTTGATTCGGCTTTGCGGCTTTGGCTGCGACGACGTCGACCCCCCCAACTGCCCGCGACGGGTTGCCGTGTGTGTGTGCGGGTTTGAAACGAGAGATGAACTCGCTGTTGAGCGTGGACGCGCTTCGGCAATTGCTCGTTTCTTCTTTCGACCAGCGCGACGAGAGCGGCACCAGCGAGTCGCGCGCACTTGTCCATGCTGCGGCGACCCCTCGCGATCGCTTCGATGCTTTGAAGAGCGACTTGCGACGCAAGCGCAAGCGGCCCGTCTCGCTCGCGCCGCTCGAGTCCCCGCAGCACTCGGCTCGAGCGGTCGAGTCGATCGACGAGGATGAGACTCATACCGAGCGACACCAGTCCGTCGTACCAAGGTCCCCTGAGCGGACGTCGCTCCCACCACTTGTCGTCAACGTGCTCGAACGGAAGCGGCTCTTTCTGGACCCGCACGGCGAGCCCGTGGTGGGTGTGGAAGAGATTTTGCAGCTGCAAGAGCAGCCACGGAGCCCGCTGAAGCTGCGCCACTCGCCGCTGCAGCTCATCGCCGTCCCACGCAAAGTGTTTGAGGACGACGAAGTCGCGCTCATGCCGTGCCACACGCTCCACTACCGGTACGTGCCGTCACTGGAGGTCGAGCGATGGAAAGAGCCGCTTCGCGACCGCGACAAGAACTGGCGCGACGACGAGCTGTCAATGATCCTCGCGACGCGTGGAAGTGGTTTTGACACGCTCGCCGAGACCAAGATGACGCGTGGACCGGGGAACGCACGGAGAGGCACGTGGCGCAAGCTCGACTGCCAGCGGCTACAGATCAAGTCCACCACAGCGACACAGAACGATCTGCTCGGTGGTGGTGCGATCCCCACGACCACGACGACGACGGCTGCTGCGATGGCCACGGTCCCTGCGAGTCCGCGGGATGTCTCCCAGCCGGGCGAGGTGCTGCTGCGTGTGCAAGGAGCGATGATCTCGAGAACGTACTGCGTCGTACGCATCTACGGCATCGGTATCTACGGACGACTGTACAGCGAAGGCCTCGCGGAGCGGCAAGGCCAAAGCCGTTTCCTGCGGATCGACGCGTACGACCCAGCGTCGAGCGCGACCCACTCGCTCAAGGTCTCGCTTTCGGACCTCGAGTGGGTCTTCGAGGCCAACCCGGACCTGCTCGCCGCGGGCCGCAAGCAGGCAGTACTCCGTAAGGTCGTGTCGCTCTTGTACTTTGAGTACCCGGACGACAGTGGTGCTGCGGCGACGACTGAGCCAAGTCTAGCATCCCCTCTTTCCGTCGTCGACGCCTCCGTCGCAGACGAGACGCCACGGCAACTAGCGCCATCGATCATCAGCCTCATGCCCATTCGGCTTTGCATCTCGCCGCACGAGCGATTGAACGAGGCTGCACGACGGCGACGGGAGCGTGAGGAGCGGCTGCGTCGCGACGAAGCAGAGCGGCTGCGGCTGCTCGCACTGCTGATGAAGCAGCCGCGCCGTGCACGCCACCGCGTGGTCGTGCAGCTCTTGCGTCTCAGCGGCCACGCGTTCGTCGTGTCGATCTACCATTTCCCGTCGCAAGTGCGCAACTTTTTGGTGGTCGCGTACCACCCACGCACGTCGCGTACGTTCACGCTCGCGGTTGGCGTGCGCGAGGCCGCGACGCTGAGCCGCGTGCTGCCACAGCCACACACGTGGAGCCGCGAGCAGAAGACGCAGATCGCGTTGGCGCTGCTCCCGCTGCTGCATCTTCGAGCCAGTAAGAGCAAGCTCGTGGGTGGGGAGGCTCCGCCACAGGACGAGATGGCGCTGTACCGCGTCGCACTGGCGATCCGAGAGGACCGCATGGGAGCGGCCGGTTCGTGGCTCGCACTGCCCGTGGCGTCGCAGGCGGTCGAGCGCAAGCACGACGTGGTCGCCAAGTACACGAAAGACGGTAAGCAGGAGCTGCAGCTCACGCTCGTGCGGCAGCTCGCCGAGCTCGAGTCCGACGCGACAACCAAGCACGAACAGCTCACCGCTGCGATCCGCGAGGCCGAGACCACGTTGCTCGCACTGCAACAGCGAGACGCCGAGCTCAAGGAGCTGATCGAAGACATCAACAGCGGCAAGAGTGTGGTGGCCACAGACGAGGCGGGGGCGCCGACACGCGAGCAACAGCAGCAGCACCACCACGTGCTACGCCGCGGCCACAAGGCCGCCCGCAAGACCATCAAAGACGAGAGCAAGTCTCTCCAGGCCAAGGTCGTCGCGTGGAAGCGCGAGCTCGAGCTCGCTCGTGAGCACGTCGTGGTCGAGAAGGAGAAGGTCCAGACGCAGTACGCGAAGGCATTGGCGGTGCTCACGCAACGAGCGGTCACGGCGACGCTGCCGCAGTGGTTTGATCCACAGTGTGATCGTCGCGCGCCGCTGAGACCGTCGCAAGTGGGTGGCAACACGCAGCGGCGGCGGCTGCTGCGAGGGGAGATCGGGGAGAACGGTCTGAGTCTCGCGAGTGGGGCGTGCTTCGTGGGCGGACGGCGCCATCGCTACTCGATCGTGGAGGAGCTGCCACTGTCATCTACGAGCAAGAGCGAGAAGGGAGACGAGGACGAAGAAGAGGTTGTGGATGAAATGGAGTGGTTTGTGGTCTCGTTGTACGATGCAGTGAGCTGCGTCACGCGGTCGCTGCGGCTCGCACGGCTCGAGTGGCTCGCGCTCGCCAAGTCGCAGCATGACGCGCTGCTCCAAATCCCCGCGCTGCGTGTGACGACATCGCCCTCGGTGCAGGAGGTCGCAGCGTTGGACGCGAGGTACGAGGCGACGCGAACGACACTGCGGGAGCTCCGACCGCTCAAGAAGAACGAGAAGACGAAGCGGCAGCTGATGGACGAGCTGCAGAAGAACCGCCACGCGCGCCGCGTGCTGTGGAAAGACCACGCGCCGTGGGACAAGGCCGTGCGGGCGTTGTGCGAGCGTGTGCGGCTCTCACCGAGGGGGGAACTCGTGGTGGATCGGTGCATCTACCGAGCCACGATGGGGATTGTCTCGGTCGCAAATAGCGAGGAAGGCGAGGACGGTGACGGGGTCGTGGACTGTGAGGTGTGGGTCACGCAGAGCGTGCACGTCGTGGATTTCTTCGCGCGCGACCTGGCGACCCACGAGGAGTGGAGCCTCGCGTACCCGGACAGCGTCGAGCTCGTGAAGGAGTTTGCCGTGGAGACGCCGATGGAGCTGCAACTCCACCTCGAGGCGATCGCGATGACGCTCTTACTGTACGTCGAGGAGCTGGACGCCGTGGGGACGCACGAGTCGAGCGAGGCAACGGCGGTCAAGCCCCGCCGATGGGTCCGCCGGATGCGGTTCGAGGACTAGGGCGTCGGGCTCAGCAAAAGCGAGCCTGGCGTGGACGCAATGAGCCGCCGCGAGAATTGTCGTAAGTGGCAACCGCGGCGTAGAGCAATGCGACGGCGACAGTGAGCAGCGCCTGGCACGCCGGTGCGGCCCACACGACCAGCCAAACGTCCACCCAGCCGAGGTACCAGCCGAGGATGACCACCTGGTAGGCGATCGCACAACTGATCCCCAAGAGGGATGCCTGGGCGGCCTGTGGGGTCGTGTGCAGCCCGTGACCGGGCGTCGCGTGGACCATCGCGCCGAAGAGCGCGGCGCCCAGCACGACACACTCGCCACAGAGCAAAAAGAGCGTGACGACATACTCGACCAGAGGGGAGACCTAGGCGTCGAATCATCAAGCTAGAGGAGAAACAAGGCAGAAAGAGATGGAGACGAGAACGTACCTCGTTGAGTGGCTGCGTGTCGTCTGTGCTGTTGAATACAACAAGAGACGGGTCCATCAGCGAGCACAAAACGTCAAGTGCGAGTATCTTGACGCGCTCGACGGGCTCACACGCGAGAAGCGACTCGTGGTGGTCGCTGAGCTGATCATGAGGGAGCAGCAGTAGCGTGGCAGTGAGGGTGAGACCACCCGCGACGATCGCGACTGACGAGGGAGAGATCCACGGACGCATTTTGTTTGCGTCCAGATTCCAAAGTGAGACGACAAAAGAGAGCGGGGACGGCATGAGAGAGACTCGTGTATTTTAAAACGCATCATCAGCGATCTGATCCGACGTATCTATTAGCATGGATGGGATCGAGAGGCTGGGGGACGGTGGCGAATATGGCACACTTTCTTGCGGGGGAACCCGTCATACGTCCCGCATGAATCTGTGTGTGCGTGGCAGACGGTGGTGTCTTGTAGATTAATACTACCGCTTCGTTTCCTGGAGGGGCCGGCGACATTTGGTTCACGAGCTAGCTGCTTCTCGCTTTGCGGTGGCGGGAGGGCTTTGAGGGCTTGGGTCGCTCGGGCTTCTCGTCCGACAGCGCCTGCTCTGCAGCGAGACGCGTTCGTCCCACGAACGACGTGGTCGTGATCGGCACCATGCCGAGCGAGATCGTGCGAGTGATGAGACTGGAAATGCCAAGCGTGACGTCCGCAGAGATGACGTCAAAGTACCAACCGAATGCGATAAACTGGTACAGGAACGCGGCGCTAAACGCGATAAGTAGACAACACTTTTGGCCCGTCGAGAAGCTGGGCCAGAGCGGAACAGAGCGAACCAAGTAGGCGATGAACGCCACGAAAAGACAGCTGAGCTCCGCGAACACGACTGATCCCTGAACAGCAGGGAACTTGGAATCGTCTTCGAGTGCGATCAGCAAATTCACCAGAAACGACGGGGCTGGCCCCACCTTAGAGATGGATGGAACGATGGTGGTCTCGCCGTGGTCATGGCCTTGAAACTCATCCAGCTCCTACAAGTCCACAATGGTTCTCTTGTGAGAAAGGGAAACAATAATCAACGAACACGAGAGCCAGCAACTCACCTCGAAGCGTTCGTGGGAATCATCATTCCAGCCATCCGAAGGAGCATTGTCGCTCGCGAGCAGGAGTGTCTCAATGTCGGGAACGAGCGGATCGGCTGCCAAGTCCTCCATATCAGTGGCGTTCACTTGTACATCGACCTGTTCCTCGTCGTCGTCGTCGAAGAAGCCGTCGTCCACATGGGGTTTGGTCACCTCGGACCATTTGCTGAGCTGGATAGCAGTCAATCGCTGCGCTTCTTCTGCTTCTTCTTGCTGCTGGATCGCTTTTCGTTCGCGTCGAGCCTGGGGCGTATACGGCTGTGGATCAACATCCACGAGCTCTCCATTCGTTCCAATGACGATCCATTGTGTAGGAGTTGGCGCTGCTCGGACGGCACTCGCCGTGCATGCCGCTGCGGTCGTGAGCAAGGCAAGACGCATGATCGCGGAACGGCTTGAGCGGGTGATTGGATGGGTGTCGAAGCGTTTATAAGCTGAGACGTTTATGAGAGTTCGCTGCAGTCAACCAGTGTTGAAGAAGCCTCCTGTTGGGGTGGTTTTCACTCAGCGCAAGCGAACTATTTATCGCTCACTCGAAAAGCAAACGGTTCGGCCTCTTGGAGAGATCCTTGCCACTATTTTTTGCGAACGGTTTCTTGAGGATGAATGAAAAGGAAAAGTCTACCAGTCATATGGTCACTAAACGGTGCTTGAAGTGTGCCGCGATTACTCGCGAGTGTTCAGCTGTGATCTGTGTGTCTCGGATGCCGTACAACCCTCAGATGGTCTTTTTCGTCTCCTCTGGTCCCTCGGATTGCGTCTCGTCTTCATCTTCCCCCATGTAGTCTTCGTCTCGCGGCTCGCCCACGTATTCGTCGTCCTCAATGGGTCCGCCAGCAAAGCACAATGAAAAGATCCCTAGTACAGCGAGCGCAGGTGCCACGAAGACGATGTCGCCCATGGAGATAAAATCGAGTGCACGGCATCCACTGACACCGAGGTACACGAGAGAGCACACGAGAGCCGCGTTCAGCCAGCGCTTGGAAATCGATGACGGGTCACCATTTTTGGGAACGTATCCATGCACTCTCCACGCTTCAATCCCGACCAGCAGCATCAACTGGAGTATGAGAAACGTTAGATATGGTGGGTGAACACACGAGTATTGATCGACGCACCCCTGAGCCGAGGGCGAGAAAGAAGTGGAACACTGCGCTCCACGTGAAGCCGTAAGCCTCCCACGAGCTGTCGCTTTTGGTCGCTACGAGGCGAGGGTACGTTAAGAGTTTGATACTTGTCTTTCCGTTGGATTTCTTGTGCACCTTGAGCTTGCCGAGCTCAATGGCAGTCGATCGCTAGCGTATCGTACGTCAAATCAAGTAGTCAGTGCGTGGTCACACCCAAGGTACAAACTCTTAGTTGCACGCACCCCAAAGAACCGGTTGTTCACGGTGACATGCGCCACACATGTCGTGTTCATGCAGTTCTTTCTCAGCGCTCGGCGAGTTTCTTGCGTAATGTGAATATTTCCACGAAGTTGCGAGCGGGAGCCGCTATCATAATGAAGCGGCATGCGCACAACTTCGGCCTCGGTCTGGTTCTGCACGATGCTGATACTTCCTGGACTCTGAGGCTTTCCCTTGGGGTGCATCATCATCTCATCGAGCTGGAAGCGAATGGTCACACTGATTCCAGAACGAGTGATATCGAGTTTCTCTTGGACGGGGCTCATAGAGTGCAAGAGATCTTCGTGAAGCACGGTGATGCCATTGAACTCGATGGACTGAATCGCCTGCGGGTGGCGTCCCTGTCAAGTGGGATATCTTTGCGGTCAGAAAGATTAATGTGACCACTGATAGCGTCTTTACACTTACCGCGCGAGGGAACCCACGACGATCATCACCTGGGCGTGCCGGATTGCCACGCGGAATGTGTGCGGACGCATGCTGACCGAGGAAGAGCACCGATGCGAGTGCGAGCAAGGACTTGAACGCCACCATGTCGACTTCGAGATTGTCTTTGAACTGCTGAGCCGCTGAGCCGTTGGCAATTCGGCTTCAAAGAATGAGATCAGACAGAAACTGCTGGAGATGTCAACGGCCATTCAGCTTCTCAACTGTTCTATCCTTAGCCGAACCTTGCTCGTTTGTACCCAACCATAACCACACGGTTCATCCCGTTGAGTTGGCGCGATGTCGGGATACTGTTGAACGTCCTTCCTCGGACCGATCTTCTACTCGATCCTCCGAATGGCGTGAGGAATCGCCGTTGGTCGGACTCATCATCTTCGTCGGTAGTTTGTGAGTATTCGCACAGAATTAGCACATTTGTGAGGTTGAACGAGACGAGATAGACAATTCCAATCCCCAGCGCAAGCGGCGTAGCCATCCGAATCGAGATGCTACTCGCTGTCATGAGCCCAAACACGATCTGGAACATAGCACTTGACACACATGCCACCTGGTAGCACCGTCGTTGCCACGGAGTAAAATCCAACGGGCCGAGCCAATGTACGGCCGTGCAATACCCCACCGAGAAGACCGAGATGAGCACTTCTGCCCACCATATTCGGTTCTCGACCATGGCTTCGTACGACGGAATCACCTCGCATCGATCCACAAACTTCTGCCAAACGGAACCATCCCACACATCCCCCAGGAGAATCGATGGAAGCTGTCGTGCCTTCATCTTTCGGAAATCTACTTCCCCCAGCGGAATCGTCATTGCCACCTACCAATATAAAACTAATGAACATCACAGAATCAAAAATTGAGGTGACAGAATCCAAAGTACGGACCTTGACGTGGGGACTGGAGAGCTGAAGTTCAACTGTATGTGGGATCACTGCGTAGCTTTGGATTTGATCCAGTACGTTTCGTAGGTCAAGCGACGCGGTCATGACATGCCATGCTTGCAAGTCCATGCGTACAAAGTGCGTAGTGGAACTTGAGTTGCTTGGTCGCACTACCATGCGTCCGAGTGTTGAGCGCGGGATTCGAAAGTCAATGCCCTGCTTTTTGAACTGCACTTTGAGAGTCAACGTCTCCACGGTCTTGCGGAGCATGTGCGCAATCATGGGCGAGGCTTGCCAAGATTCATCCGTGTCTGGAAACGTGATGTAGTGGTCGTTCACTTTGATGAAGCTCAATACAGATCGGAACGATTCCTGCTCGCGAGTCCATGACAAAACACTCAGTGATACAGTCCTTGTGATGTGACCAAACAGACCCACCAGAGCATACCTCAGTGAAGGAACTGAAAGGGCTGTGGGTGGTCTCGTCAGATGTGACGGATCCAAACTGCTGAGTCCACAAGACGTTCGTCAGACAGAAGTGCCCCAGATGAGATCGATGTATATCTACGCACCTTCGCCAAGTCGTGATCAACTGCATGCACTTGCACTTCAGTGTACTCGCGCAGCTCCCCAGATACCTTGCAACACGCGATAGACACCACCGCTGCCATAACTACTGCTCGGATCGGGCGTGTCATGCTCCAACTTGGCACCTTCAGTCGCTCCTTGGCACTCGAATGGAAGCTGGCTAGAGAGGGCACCGCCGGAAGTTGATTTGCCGCGTATATTTTTATCAGCGTGTGGTTCCAATTCAGGTTGTTACAGGCAATCCGCTTCACATATATCTCTATCATGTAATGCAAGTACGCGCGTTGTCCTGCTCGTTCCGTTTGAACGGCAGGGGGTCTGCGTATGTGAGCTACTGGACGGCCTTTCCAGCGGCCGTTTGCGGCAAAACCGACAAGTTGTTGCTTGCTTGCTGACGAGCAGGCGCAGTGCCATACAAGTACACCGAGACGTTGACAATCACCGCGCCGACCACGAACTGCAACGTCGGAATCTTGTCAAAGAGGAAGACGGACATGATCACCGACAGCACGATCGCAATGGAGGTAGCAAACGCCTTGAGAATGTTATCCGCGTACTTGACCACCACCGCCGTGAGCAATCCGCCAAGTGCACTCACTGCGATCGCACACCACACGACGGGACGATACCCGTAAAAGAATCCGCGCACCGTGACGTGGTCATAGTCGTTGAACCACAGCCCGACCACGCCCAACAAGATACTGATGAGTCCCATCTGCACATTCCGCTCCCAGATCGATCCCTTCGAACCGGCATGCTTTAAAATCTTTTCAAAATACACTCCGGCAAAGCCCGAGCACATACACGCCGCAAGCACCGCAAACAGTCCGACCATTGTGTTCTGGTCGGCGCTCGCGTGCTTGGCCGGCCCCGAGTCATCCAGCTGCACGAGCGCGACGCCGCCCATGAGCAGCACGATCGCGCCCCATTGCTGCGGCAGAATCGCCTTGCGCAGCACCACGACCGAGAACATCGCGGTCGTGAGGATCTTGAGCTGGTACAGCACCTGGAACGCCGCGGCGTCCAGATTCGACGCGGCCACGTACTGGAGATTGTTCTGCACGACGTAGAGCAGCGCCGGCACGCTCACGCGGAGCAGCTCCTGCGGGTCAAAAATCACATGGAGCGACGACTCGACGCTCGCGCGGGCCTTGCCGGCGGTGGATGGGTCCTCAAACGCCGGTGGCGACCACAGGATGAGCACGGCACTCGCGGCCACTTTGAGCACCTCGCCCATGACGACGGCCGTGGAGGCGTTGAATTTGGGGTGGTCGCCCACGCGGGAGAGCCGCATGAGGATCGCGAGTAGCGAGTTCTGTAGACATAGCACACAGAGACTGATGTACTTGAGCGACGTCGGCGTCGGCGGCGCCATCGTGGGAGGAGTAGGGGGAGTTTCTGACTCTCTCTGGTCGAAACTGAGCGGGCAAGTTGCCGTCCTCGCCACGGAAAGCTCGAATAGAGCGCGGGGGCTTGTATTTTAGGAACGGAAAGACGAGTGATGGTCTTTCTAGGTTTGAAGCAGGCGTCTTGAGAAGATTCACCATGGAAGCAAATGACAAATTCAGGTTGTAACCTATGTGATGTTCATAACGTAATTGAATTTGAATCAATAGAATTGACTGATTCGTTCGATTGGCTATAAACACGGAAGAGGAGTTTGGCGGGAAATCTGGCGACAAGCGGGATCACAGGAACGCGAGTCACTGTGGTCGCGATGGATATCCGCTCGTTTTTCGCTGCCAAGGGCGGTGCGAAGGCGCCTGCAACCGACACGACGGAGGCGCCGGCTAAAAAACAGACGACTCCCGTGAAAGGTACGCGAAAGAACGGGCGAAAACGCGTCCGAAATGACCACGTACTGACAACTTCTGTGCGTTTTAGCACCCAAACCAGCGGCGTCGCCAGTGCGCACAACGCCATCCCGCCGCGCGAAACGGAACGTGGTGATCCTCGACGATAGCGAAGATGATATCGATGACGCCGTCGAAGTGGCCAAGCCCGCGCCGCGCAAGCGCGTGCGGCGAGCGCTGGACGACGACGATGACGAGTTTGAAGACGACGACGTCGCGGAAGTCCCGCCGCCCAAGAAGACGACCAGGGCGAAAATCGCCGCAGCATCGCCGAAGCGAGCACAGCCCGTGAAGGCAGTGGCGCCTGTGAAGCAGGAGACGAAAGCGACGGGAGTTCCCGTCAAGTCGATCAAGAAGGAGACCGAGGACGATGGTGATGTGGAGATGGAGGACGACAATGCACCGATCAAGATCGCTCAGTCGGGCAAGCCGCCGCCGCCGTGCGCGGGCTGTCTTGACGGCTTGACGTTTGTGTTTTCCGGTGTGATGAATAACGTCACACGGGATGAGCTGGTGCATCTCGTGAAGCAATGCGGTGGCTCGGTGGCGAACGCTGTCAGCCGCAATACCAAGTACCTCGTCGTTGGTGAGAAACTCGAGAATGGCGACGACATCTCAACGGGTACGAAGTACCGAGATGCCACGGCGAAGAACATCCGTGTGCTACGTCAGAGCGAGTTCTACAACATTATCACCGACCGTGCGGCTGCCAAAGAGCTGGATGATATGAAGAAGCACAAGGCCGCGCTGAAAGCAAACTTGAACCAAGCACCCGGAGCCAAGGGCAAGCACAAGTTGAATTCGTACGTACAAAGACTTTATCAGGCTGGTGGGGGCAATGTCACTTGCTAACAATTATATCTTTTCATTGATCGAGCAGGACAGTTGATGACAACACATTGTGGACAGACAAGTACAAGCCGAAGAGTATCAACGACATGATTGGAAACATCGAGCTAGGCAAAAAGCTGAAGCAGTGGCTGATGGATTGGGACGCGGTCCACGTTAAGCATACGAAGAAGATCCCATTCAACCCCAAGCTGGCAGAGAACCGCGGTGCGAAGACTGTTCTGCTCTCTGGACCGCCAGGCATTGGCAAGACCACCATCGCGACACTTGTGGCGAAGGAGTGTGGTTTTGAGTGCACGGAGCTGAACGCAAGTGACACGAGAAGCAAGAAGATGCTGCAGGCCGGCTTGAAGGATGTGTTGGGCACACAAGCGATCCAGTTTGGTGCCCCGTCAAAGTCAAAGGAGCGTGTCCATCTCGCGAAGCGAGTTGTAATTATGGACGAAGTCGACGGTATGTCTGGTGGTGATCGTGGCGGCACTGCTGAACTCATTCAGCTTATCAAGAACTCCAAGACGCCCATCATTTGCATCTGTAATGATCGACAGAGCCAGAAGGTGCGATCGCTTGCGAATCACTCATTCGATCTTCGTATGCGGCGACCGACCAAACAGCAGATCAGTAAACGCCTCATGGAAATCGGCGGCTACGAGGGTTTAATGGTGGAGAAGAATGCGATCGAAGAGGCTGCTGATCGATGTGGCAACGACATCCGACAACTTATCACGCAGATGCAACGTTGGCGCATGACGACGACGAAGATCACATACGATGACATGGTCAACCCGAAGTCTCAGCACAACAAGGATGAGAGCCTCCGGCTGAACCCTTTCAGCGCGACACAGCAGATCTTCCAGCGCGAGCTCTCGTTTGACGCACGTAACGAAGCTTTCTTCGTGGATTACGATCTGATGCCCCTCATGGTGCAAGAAAACTACATCCAAAGTATCATGAACAACCGCAACACGTCGGACGAGAAGCTAGAAGCTGCCGCTGTGGCAGCTGATTTCATTGCCGACAGCGATCTGGCCAACCGATATGTCAGAATGGAGCAGCGATGGGACTTGCTGACGACACAGGCAGCATTCAACGTTGCAGCTTGCGTATACTCTGCTGGTTTTATCGGCCACCCCGAGTTCTCCAGGTGAGTTGATGGTCTTGCTGAGTATGCGAGAGGTTCTGTGACTAATATTTTCTGTGGTGTAGATGGTTGGGTAAGAACTCGACTGCGTCCAAGTCGAAGCGATTGCTCAGTGAGCTTTCTGTTCGTATGCGGGCGCACGCGTCTGGTTCACGCGAAGGTAGGAACGCATATCTCACGGTAGTGATGAACGGTTCTGACCAAAAATGTTCACAACGCTCCAGTTATTCGGATGGATTATGTGCCATTCATGAAGGAAATATTGCTGACAAAGTTGCTGTCTGGCGAGGAGGTAATTGGATATGCCTTGTCCATCTTTGACCTGCATTGTGTCTAACTTTCAGTACGATCTAGCACGTGGAGGAAGTGATTGAGCTGTTGGACAGTTGCGAGATCAGCCGGGAGGACCTCACCGAGTCCATGGAGAGCTTCAAGATGCCTGGCATCAAGCGCCACACGTACAGTGAGCTCGACAGCAAGGCAAAGACCGCATTCACTCGTCTGTACAACAAGGCCAGCCACAAATCCCAGGGCGTCGTTGAGCGCGAGTTGGCGGCGACGACAGTCAAGAAAGGACGGGGCCGCGCTGCTGCCGCAGCTGACGACGCCGAGGACGGACTGCCACCGCCCTCAGATGCGGAGAGTGAGGGCGAAGGCGGCGACGACGAGGTCGATGTCAGCAAGTTCCAGAAAAAACCACGCGGGCGTGCTGGGGGCGGTGCGAACGCCGACGCGGCGAAGGGCAAACGTAAGGCGCCGGCGGGAGCAAGCAAGGCCGCCCCAAAGAAGCGGAAAGCGTAAAAGAATCGCAGAAGCGTCCATTCACGTAGCTGGACGGGAACAAGGAAGCGCGACTTCCGTGTTGAATACAAATTAGTCATTGTTCTTATCGAGATCTTTTGGTTTTGCTCGTGACGTCACAGCAGATTCGCACGATGGAGTTTAAGGATCGGCGGGGTAATGACCTTGCGTAAGAGCTTCCCAAAAATCTCATTCTCATCGTCGACAATCAACTCGGTTGGATCACGCACCAAATTCCCCTTCACAGCAATAGCTTCGTATCTGTCGACCTGATCGTCGCTGAGAAAATCACGTGGGAGGATGGCGTATGGCTTTCCTGTGCTGGTTGTGAGGACTCTTCCGTCGTGGATAAGAAGCTTTGTACGCGAGTTGAGATCCTTGATGGCGTTCCACTCATCCCTGGTGAAGTAGTCCAGCAACGCGATCACTGTCAACGTTTTGGCCATCTTCATACGATCACGACGCAGTATCAACGGCTGTAAGAGCATCGTCGATGGTCGGGACTGTATCCGGGATAGAAAAGAAGTTAAAATCGTAGAACTCGGACAGCTCGCGTGCCGGCGCATCCACGAACTTCTGACACGACAGTTCGGTGCTTATTGTCTTGTATCGACGTTTCTTCGTACCTGACGCTCGTGGTTGGTGCATCGGAAGTTGCACAAGCACGTGAATCTCGTTCTCGCCGGACTGGAACGTCGTCGTCAAGTACGCCTTGTTATTGAGCTTCCAGTTAGGAGTTGTCTTCACGGCAAACTCGCTGGTTTCTCGCCGTCCTTGTTTCAACAATGGCGGGAGTGTGCCAACGTCCGTCAGCCACGCGCCGTCCTTCTTTTTCGCCCGGTACAGCGACATTGCCATTTCGCTAGGCGGAAACGAGAATCGCGCGCGGTAACCTTTGCAGTCCGCTCACGTACCCATCAAGCGCAATCTTCACGGGAAACACGCTCTCCATGCAATACACCGCGCAACGCACGCTCACCTCGCTCATGCTGTCACCAGTGAGGGCTCGCGACTTGGCAGAATGAAAGAATCCTCTTGAGCACGATCAAAAACCTGTGCATCAAGTCCTTTTCGATCAAGCCTAAACGGGCCATCCAGAGAGAAAAAGGTTTATGAGGCCATCATCAAGATTTACCACCCAAGGTGTTCGACGGCTCCATCCCCCACGAAGTCAATGGACGTCCAGTCCGGCGCGAGATAATCTACGGCATGGTCGGTCCTTCGAGCGATATTTATCGTTATATCAATGACCGAGAAAAACACAAGCAAGGCCACTCGGAAAGCGCAGAAGAATCTCAAACACGTCCATCTCCTGCGTAGAAAGAAGGAGGCAGCAAGGACGCGCGCTGCTTCCATGTTGAATGCTGCAAATCAGCCATTGCTGGTTGAGTTTTGGATGGTCCTGTCGCATGACGTCACTCAGTGACGACGCTTCAAGATCGATCTGTACCGTACCAGACACAACAAAAGAGGCAACTCGTGCACGAAAAAAAAAGAGAAGAGAGGGGCTAGGGTGGAGGGCGAGGGATTGGCGGGGGCCGGCTGTCGATGCGCCGCCGTCATCAGCCGAAATGTTGCTTGGGCGTGTGACGTCATGGGTGGGGGTGACGCAGTCCAAGCGGATCCTCTTTCTCGTCTTCCTACCGTACGACGCTGTACCGTAGACAGATCTCCACGGGCAGCCATTCGCTGCACCGGCATGGGGGAGGTGGTCAGAACCCTCCATGGTATCACCTCCTCGTGAGGTCGAGAGCGATCCATGAAGCCACGCACCACGAGGTCCAACTCAACCCCGTGGACGGCCTCACGGTGCTTTTAACTATACTGCAGCACAGAGAGAGAGAGAGAGAGAGAGAGAGAGTAGCAGCACCTCAAGACACCCACGCTGTGGTGGTGTGATGGCTGTTTTTCGAATGGCGGAGAGCTACGCACGTCAGGGGGGCGTCGAAGAAGAGGCGAGAGGATCCACCCCCTTTTCCTCCCCCTCGCACTTTCATGGAAGCACGCTCCCTCTCAATACGCATCGTGTGGGGGAAGGCAGGAGCAGTGGCTGTCGCACCACCTTCATCAGCCGCTCGGGCCGGTGTACGTCACACGGCCATGCGACGTCATCGCTGGCGGTGCGTCGACGCGCCTGGTCACACCTGTCGACGCACCCTTTTCACCTCACAAAAAAACGAGGTGCAATACGTCTCAGCGCGCTCTATTCGGGTGGATTTGGAGTGTTTTTCCTTTTAGATTGGCGTCATCGGCCCCACACAGACCCAAACTGACGGCAACGACGTGAACGGGAACATCCCCCCATTTCCCCCCTCCCCAGGTTGAGCATGTCGACGACGGAAGAGCATTCCCCAATTGGCGCGACGACCAGCACCCCTTCTACCTCTACCAATACCATGGGTGAGTCACGACGCGAGCGCAGCGACTCCCAGCCGCGCGCGTTCGCGAGCGTGGACGAGTACGTCGCCGAGCTGCAGGGCAAGCGCGCGATCAAGTCGGTGCTGATCGCGAACAACGGCATCTCGGCGGTCAAGGCGATCCGCAGCATCCGCCAGTGGTCGTACGAGATGTTTGCCGACGAACACAAAGTGGCGTTTGTCGTGATGGCGACGCCCGAGGATTTGCGTGCCAACGCCGAGTACATCCGCATGGCCGAGCACGTGGTCGAAGTGCCCGGCGGCGCCAACAACAACAACTACGCCAACGTCGCGCTGATCGTCGAGATCGCCGAGCGGTACAACGTCGACGCTGTGTGGGCCGGCTGGGGCCACGCCAGTGAGAACCCGCTGCTGCCCGACACGCTGCGGCAGAGCAACATTGTGTTTATCGGCCCGCCGTCCAAGCCCATGCGTGCGCTTGGTGACAAGATCGGCTCGACGATCATCGCGCAGAGCGCGAACGTGCCGACGATCGCCTGGAACGGCGACGGGATCGAGGTCGACTACCGCGCGACGGGCTCGATCCCGGACGAGATCTACCACGCGGCCGAGCTGCGCGACTACGAGCACTGCCTCGAGCACTGCAAGCGGATTGGCTTCCCCGTGATGATCAAAGCCAGTGAAGGTGGCGGTGGCAAGGGTATCCGAAAGGTGCTTGAAGAGTCCCAGGTGCAGAGCGCGTGGGAGGCGGTGCGGGGTGAGATCCCCGGTTCGCCCATTTTCGTCATGAAGCTCGCGCCCAAGTCGCGCCACTTGGAAGTGCAGCTGCTCGCCGATGAGTACGGCAATGCTATCGCGCTCAGTGGGCGTGACTGTTCCGTGCAGCGTCGCCACCAAAAGATTGTGGAGGAGGGCCCTGTGCTCGCGCCGTCGTCTGACGTGTGGGACTCGATGATGCGTGCTGCCACGCGCCTCGCGAAGGAGGTCGAGTACGTGAACGCCGGTACCGTCGAGTACCTCTTCAGCGAGCTGCCGGAGGACGAGGGCAAGGCGTTCTTCTTCTTGGAGCTCAACCCGCGTCTCCAGGTGGAGCACCCGGTTACAGAAATGATCACAAACGTCAACCTACCGGCTGCGCAGCTGCAGGTGGCCATGGGTATCCCGCTTCACTTCATTCCGGACGTTCGACGACTGTACATGAAGGATTCGTTTGGCCGCACCGAAATTGACTTTGATAATGAGAAGCAAGCGCCGCCGAACGGCCACGTCATTGCCGCGCGTATCACAGCCGAGGATCCGAACGCCGGTTTTCAGCCTACCAGTGGTTCCATCAAGGAGCTCAACTTCCGCTCCACGCCAGATGTGTGGGGCTACTTCTCTGTCGACTCTTCGGGCCAAGTCCACGAGTTTGCTGACTCGCAGATTGGTCACTTGTTCTCGTGGAGCACGTCGCGTGATCGCGCTCGTAAGAACATGATTCTCGCACTCAAGGAACTGTCGATTCGTGGTGATATCCACACGACGGTCGAGTACATTGTCAACATGATGGAGTCTGATGACTTTGTGTACAACCGCATCCACACGGCGTGGCTTGACGAGCGTATCTCACGTCACAAGGAAGTGCGTCTGCAAGGCCGACCGGACCCGCTTCTTGTTGTGCTTGTGGGTGCAGTGTGCTCAGCGTTCCAGGCGTCGAATGCTCGTCTTGAGGACTACGTCAAGCAGCTCGAGCGTGGTCAGCTTCCGTCGAACGACTTCCTGTCGCAGTACGAGCCGCTGGAGTTGATCTATGAGGGCATCAAGTACAACATCAAGGCGTACCGCAGCGGTCCGATTCAGTTCACGCTCTTCTGTAATGATTCGTACGTCCAGGTCGAGATCCGCACGCTGTCCGATGGTGGTTTCTTGGTGCTGCTGAACGGCAAATCGCACGTTGCGTATGCCACGAAGGAGGCTCAAGGTCTTCGTCTCGTGCTTGATGGCAACACGTGCGTGTTTACGAAGGAGTATGATCCGACTCGTCTCGTGACGAACACGGCTGGTAAGCTCGCTCGTTACCTCGTGGAAGATGGTGCCCGTCTCCGCCGCGGTATGCCGTTTGCTGAGATCGAAGTGATGAAGATGTACATGCCTCTCCTGACACCGGAGGACGGTGTCATTCGCTTGCTAAAGACGGAGGGTGCTGTGCTCGCGCCTGGCGATTGCATTGCGACTATGGAGCTGGATGATCCGTCGTGCGTGAAGAAGTCGGAGACGTATCTTGGTGCTCTTCCTGCATCAGAAGCCGCCGCGAACGGTGTTAAGTCTCTGCACAAGCTTCGTGACGCTAAGACGACTCTGAAGACCATTCTTGACGGTTACTATGTTCCAGAAGATCTGACGCAGAAGGCTGTGAATGACCTGTTCTCGTCTCTTGCCGATCCACTCCTGCCTGTTGAAGAGCTAAAGGAGGCGATGTCGCCCCTGGCTGGCCGCATCCCGTTGGATGTCTTCGCCAAGATCACCGATAAGCTGCACAACTTCCGCAGTCACGTCAAGCAGGCCACTGAGCCGGTGGAGGACGTGCTGGATGTGACTGAGATCACGAAGATCCTTGATGAACACAAGGCCACCTTGCAGAACGAGCGCAAGGCGTCGGACTTTGAGGCTGTTGTGTCGGGTCTGCGTGATCTCATCGACAAGTACAAACGTGGCCTTGAGTCTGCGCTCGAATCCGTCATCACTGAGCTCATCAACCAGTACTTCGTGGTGGAAAACCAGTACGCGCGCTCGCACAACATTGAAGACGTTGTGCTGAGCCTGCGTCAGCAGCACTCGGGTGATCTTGTCTCCGTATTCTCGATTGCTCGCTCGCATCTTGCTCTCGAAGCCAAGAACAAGGTGCTCCTCCAGCTGCTCCGCCGTCTGTCGCGCGACTCGCCTGTGACGTCTCGTCAGGCGCTCAAGTCGGCCGCTTTCTTGCCGCTGCTTGAGCGTCTCGCGGAGTTCAAGGAGAACCACTACTCGCTTGTTGCACTTGAGGCCCGCCAGATTCTCATCGATTTCAAAATGCCGTCTTACCGCGAGCGATTGAACCAGGTGGAGCAGGTGCTTCGTGAGATCCTTGCCGAAGGCCAGCCGTCGGAACTGTCTGAGAAGTACACTGGTCTGCTTGATCAGTCGCAGCCTCTGTTCGATCTCCTCATTGGCCTTCTTGATCACGCTGATACCAACGTTCGCGATTGTGCGATGGAGTTGTACATCCGTCGCAT
Organism: Pythium plurisporium; assembly: GCA_023336035.1. NCBI lineage: Eukaryota > Oomycota > Peronosporomycetes > Pythiales > Pythiaceae > Pythium > Pythium plurisporium. The sequence goes on from JAADVY010000073.1 coordinate 26,248, forward strand.
CTACCGCTCGTACGTGATTGAGTCGATGGAGACGAAGGATTTCGGTGAGATCTTTGCCAAGAAATTCGAGTTCAAGTCGCCAGTGTACGATGTGTTGCCGGTTGGTGTCCAGCCTAACCAGAGCTACGATGACTTGGCCAGTCTTGCGGGTCAGCGCAATAGCAGCACGTTTGACCTCTCGTCCATGGAGAAGCAGGCGCCGTCCCCTACCGGCACGGGTGAGAATGCCAACGGCGAGAAGTTCACTGTCATGGTCGCCGATGTTTCGCCCAACGTACTGCGCCATGGTGCCATCGTGAAGTTTGATACCTTTGAGAAGATGAAAGTGGCGTTTGATGAGCTGATTGCGCTCTTCCCGCTCGCGAAGAAGTCGCTTTCGGCGGCTTCCAAGACTGCCCCGGTGAATGTGCTTCACATCATCTTGTTGGAAGAGTTGACGGAAGAGGCTGTCCTGTTGCAGCAGGCGGAGACTTTCCTCAAGTCAATCTCGGAGAACCTGAAGGAGCACAACATTCGTCGTGTGACGTTTGCGATTCGACCCCAGCCAGTGGCAGGTGCCTTCTCGACGCAATCCGCCGATGTATTCTCATACCCCGGTATCTACACCTTCCCGAGCCGCATTGGCTTTGCTGAAGACAAGATCGTCCGTCACATGGAGGCTCCTCTTGCGTACAAGCTCGAGCTGCGTCGTCTCCGCAACTACAGCGTTGTTCCACTGACGTCTGACAACAAGAACGTCCACTTGTACTTGGCGAAGACCAAGGCCACTGACGCTCATATTGTGGCTGAGCCGTTCCAGCGTGTCTTTGTGCGTGCTGTTGTTCGTCAGCTTGACCGTGCGGACGAGAAGTCGCGTTCGCAGTTCGATGCGTATCCCGGGCCTGAACGCACGCTCGTGGATGCGCTCAATGCGCTTGAGCTTGCTCTCGGCAGCTCCGCGGTAAAGAACGGCATTCCGACGAAGAACAACCATGTGTTCCTCAACATCCTGCCCGAGGCGGTTGTCGGCCCACAGTACCTTGAGGGTGTGATCCGCATCTTGGCGTCGCGTTACTCGGATCGCCTTGAGCAGCTGAACATCTCGAAGGTCGAGCTCAAGATCAACGCTCGTTTCAACCCCGATTCCGCCCCGATCCCGGTTCGTCTGATTGCGTCGAACCCGACTGGCTATGTGCTTCGTGTTGAGGCGTACGTTGAGGCTGCTGGCCACCCTGAGCCCATCTTCACCTCGATTGGCGATGAGGTCCATGGCGAGCTTGATGGTATGCCGGTGACAACGCCATACCCGGTCGTGTTCCCGTACGACAAGAAGCGTCAGATGGCGAAGGCTATGTCCAACACTGTGTATGTGTACGACTTCCTGGAGCTCTTTGAGTTTAGCCTGCTTCGCTCGTGGCGCCGCTTCGTGCATGAGCGTTCCAAGGGTGGTGTCTCGAACGTCTCGATCCCGAACCACTTCCTCGACGCCCGTGAGCTTATCCTTGATGAGAGCGGAAACGCGCTTGTGGAGACCGACCGTCCTCGTGGCCAGAACACGATCGGTATGGTCGCGTGGTTGCTGACGCTGTACACACCTGAGTTCCCTGAGGGTCGCGAGATCATTGTCATCGCGAATGATATCACGTTCAAGGCTGGCTCGTTCGGCACGCTTGAAGACCGTTTGTTTGAGCTTGCGTCGAAGCTCTCGCGCGAGAAGGGCATCCCTCGTCTCTTCTTCTCGGCCAACGCTGGTGCTCGCATCGGCATGGCCGAATCCATCAAGAACTTGTACAAGATCTGCTGGAAGGACGAGAATGACCCGACGAAGGGCTTCGAGTACCTCTACCTCACGGCTGAGGACTACGAGAAGCTGTCGTCGCAGGGTGCTGTCAACGCTGAGGTCCGTGTGACCAGCTCTGGCGAGCAGCGCTACGTGGTTACCGACATCGTTGGTCGCGAGACAGATCTTGGTGTCGAGTGCTTGCGTGGCAGTGGTACGATTGCTGGTGAGACCTCGCGTGCGTACCAGGAAGTGTTCACGCTCACGTACGCGTGCGGTCGCAGTGTTGGTATCGGCGCGTACTTGGTGCGTCTTGGCCAGCGTACGATCCAGAACACGACTCACTCGCCGATTATCCTCACGGGTTACCAGGCTCTGAACAAGCTCATGGGCAAAGACGTGTACACGTCAAACGATCAGCTCGGTGGTGTGAAGATCATGCACACGAACGGTGTCACCCACATGTCGGCCAAGAACCACCTCAACGGCGTCTACTCCATCATCGAGTGGCTCAGCTTCGTGCCTGCCGTGCGTCGTGGCCCTCTCCCGATCCGTGACATCGCTGGATTCGATCAGATCGAGCGTCCGATCGACTTCTACCCAGCCGACAAGGGCGCCCAGTACGATCCTCGTGCCATGTTGGCGGGTAAGGTGGACGAGGCGACGGGCAAGTGGCTTTCGGGCTTCATGGACAAGTCATCGTTCCGCGAGACGCTTGATGGATGGGCTAAGAGCGTTGTCGTTGGCCGTGCCCGTCTCGGTGGTATCCCGTGTGGTGTTGTCATCAGAGAGGTTCGTACCTCCGAGAAGACGATCCCCGCCGACCCTGCGTCGCCTGCGACCCAGGAGAACCTTGTGCAGCAGGCCGGTCAGGTGTGGTTCCCGGATTCTGCTCACAAGACGGCGACCGCGATCCGTGACTTCCAGGGCGAGGACCTGCCTTTGTTCATCTTTGCCAACTGGCGTGGTTTCTCTGGTGGCCAGCGCGATATGTTCGACGAGGTGCTCAAGTTTGGTGCTGCCATCGTTGACGGTCTCGTCAACTACGAGCAGCCGGTGTTTGTGTACATCCCGCCGTTCGGTGAGCTGCGTGGTGGTGCCTGGGCAGTCGTCGACCCTACGATCAACCAGGGTATCATGGAGATGTACGCGGACCCGAACGGCCGTGGTGGCGTGCTTGAGCCAGCAGGTCTCATCGAGATCAAGTACCGTAAGAAACAGCTTCTCGAGACGATGCACCGTCTGGACGCCAAGATCCTTGCTCTCAAGCAGCAGCTCGCTGCCCTGACGGAGGAAGATCGCGAGGCGGAGGAGCCCAAGATCTTGCGTGAGATCAAGAGCCGCGAAAATACGCTTCTACCGATCTACGTTCAGGTAGCGACCGAGTTTGCTGACCTCCACGACACGCCCGGTCGTATGAAGGCCAAGAGCTGCATCCGCGAGGTGGTTGAGTGGAAGAACGCGCGTACGTTCTTCTACTGGCGTCTCAAGCGTCAACTCGCTGAGTTTAAGCTCCGCCGTGAGATCAGTGAGGCGACGTCGAACAAGGTGACCTTCAAGATGGCCGAGCAGTACCTCAAGTCGTGGTTTACCGAGGCCGTGAACGCTGGTCGCGTGACGCGCCAGACGAACGTGTCGGTCGCGGACGTGTGGTCGGCTGGCGACAAGGACGTGCTGCTATGGTTCGCGAGCGACAAGGACTGGATCCAAACGCGTCTGCTTGGTCTCAAGCGCGAGAACACGACGACGCAGGTCGTGCAGCTCGGTCTTCAGGACCCGAAGGCCGCGGTCGCGGGTATCCTCGAGTTGCTCACCCAGCTCAGCCCCAAGGACCGCGAGGAGGCGATCGCGTCGCTGCGTCGCGGCTCGATCTTCAGCAAGACCGGCTCGGGCACGCAGCTCAACACGTTCCTCGTCGACGAGGACCTCGCGTAAAGCCGTACGATAGATCCTGTAAGTGTACTGGTCGATGCCAGCAAATGAATATGATGCAAAGCTTTCTCCTGAAAAAAAAAATGGTGGTGAATTACTGTTACTCATGACGAGGCGGAGGAAAAAAACGAGGATGAAGGAATACCCGACGTGCAAAAGAAAAACGATGGAAACTCCCCCATTTACTTGGCATCGGTGACGGCGCGCTGACGCTCCATCTTTTCGAGCGCCTCCTCAAAGCCCGGCGGACACGTCATCGAGCGATCCAGTCCCGCGAGGCCGATCACCGACTTGTTTGATCGTCGCAAAAAGCTCAGATCGTGGTCGCGCGTGATGGTCGCCGGCGGCGTGGGCACCGACGGGTCCGCGTCGCTCGACTTGCGCGAGACCGACGAGGAGGACGACGACGAAGTCGGTGGCGACACCGCCGCCGCGGACGGCGACGACGGCGCGGCCGTCTCGTGCTGTTCGAGCTCCAGCTTGGCGGCCTCTTGTTTGGCTTTCTTGTGGGCCGCGGCCTCGAGCGCGCGTGCCTCGTGCATGAACGCGTGCCAGTCCATGGCGTTGTACTCGGCGAGCGCGCCGAGCTGCGTGCGGTACTTTTTGATAAACGCTCGCACTTGCTTCTGCAGCGCCACACGCCGCATCGGCAGCTCGTCCTGGGTCGCGCGGTACTGCGGCAGCAGTCGATAAAACAGCGGCCGCACGGTCTTGAGCTCAATGATGCCGGCCTCGACCGAGCGCACGCCGAAAAACGAAAACAGCGGGAACGACAGCAGCAGCAGCATGATCGACGACCAGTACCAGTCCGTGACAAGCGCGAGCACGACGCCGTACGTGAGCCACAGCGCCGGCACGGCGACCATTGAGAATGCAATTTTTTTGCTCAGCAACACGTCGCGGCCGGCCACTTTGACCTTGGAGCCCGCGAGCGCCTTCTTTTGTTCCTGTGACGCGACGTACCGCGCCATCAACCCGACCGGCGCATTCAGCACAAACGACGGGATCGACGCGAGCGCAAAAATCAGCGCACCGTACAGCGCCGAGCCAATCACGTCATGCAGACTCCACCACGCGATGAACGGCACCTGGTGGTCTTTGAGCCCCATGAGCTTGAGCGTGTGGTTGTAATCGTCGAGCTGCTTGTGGAGCGCCGCGAGGTCCTCGGCGGCCTCGGGCATCGCACTGAGCAGCTTGTACCCCTCGGCAAAGCGCCGGTTCAGGTCCTGCGTCTCCTTGACCGTGAGCCGCACGCCCGAGCGCTGGAAGAGCCGCCGCGCCGTGAAAATCAGCTGCAAGATGTGGTAGTCCGGTGCCGTGACAATCACCGACCGCATGCCTTCCTCGACACGGTGCAAAAAATCGTTACACGCCTGGCGCTTGTCCTCGCGGTACGTTTTCATCAATGCATCATCGACCGTGATCGGCGTGCCAAATTCCACGGTCACGCGGCCGCGGAACCGATGGCCGCGAAAGTAGTTGAGCCCCACGGGCACGACCGGCACGTTCACATTGTACTTGTCCTTGACGCCCAACGCCATGATCGCGACGCCGGCCTTGAGCGGCAGCAAATCCGTGCGGTCATGCGAGCCGCCCTCGGGGAAAATGCCAATGCAATTGCCACGGTTTAAATGGGTATACACCTTGGCAAACGTCACGGCTTGGTCGACTTTTTTGAAAATGCCAAAAACTGCCGGTTCAAACACGGGCTTGTCCGTGCCGTCTTTGAGAATTCCCTCGACCAGCAGCTCCGTGTCGCTCACGACCCGGAGGATCTTGACCGGCGAGCCGCTGTCTTTGACTTGCTTGCCCTGGAATCGCACTTGGTCGCCCGGGGTAACCTGGGCCGTAAACTGCGTCCCCTCGCCCACGACCACACACGCCTTAGGCGTCCCCGCCGTCTCGTCGGTCGAAGCGTCTAACTGGGTGAGCGCCGCGTCGGCCGCGTCGCGGAGCTTGATCTTGCCGACGCCGGGGATCACCGAGTCTTGCGGTCGCACCACGGGGATACAGCCCATGATCCGCGAAAAGTCACCAATCACGGGACGGTGCCAGCTCTTCTCGGCGATCAGCAAGCCGACTTTGCGGGGACTGGTCATCATGACCGTGAGACCATCGACAAACTGGTTCGCGTGGTTGCCGGTAAAAATCACGGGCCCCTCGACCGGGATGTTGTCAAGCCCCACGACGTCAATGGACTTGAACGAGATGGAGAGGACACTGTTGAGAAACACGCGCGCCGATTTGTAGATCACGTCGCTGAGGTTGTGCCAGAGCACGCCGAGCATGGTGAGAAACGACGCTACCCCCCAGTAGTACGGCGGGATGCCGAGAAAGCCGCTGACGGCCTTGACGGGGTTGAGCGAGTCCACGGCGAGCGCGAGCACGAGCGCGAGCGCGAGGAACTGGGACCAGACGTCCTGCAGCACCTCCCGCTTGTACAGCTTCATGGTGGAGGAGACAGGGGGGAGGAGGAGGAGGAGGGTGGTCTAAGCGGTGGAGCGGAGCTTGGGAACTGGGCGGAGCGGAGGGGAGGAGGAGGGGAGAACCGACTGGGGGGAGAACCGATTGTGCGGGTGTGGCGTTGTGGGTTGGGTGCGGATCGCAGGCGGTGAGCCGCGCGGCGTCGACAGTGAAGACCGAGAAGAAAGAGAAAAAAAAGAAGCGGTCGCCCGAGACCGCACTTTGTCGGATCGTATACAAACGGCAATATAAAGTTTGTTCTGTCCGATACGGTAATGGTAGCGACTGCGCAGTTGACGCACGTGCGTCAGAGACAGCGTTAGGTCAGTAGGTTCCATCCACGTCTGTCACTGGTCAATCCAAACCGGATAGCCGATCTGGGCGACTGGGTAGTCAAACATCTAGATGTGAGCAACCTGCACACGCATCTGTAAAGAGCATCACTCTTGCGAGATCAGAAATGAGAGGGGAGCCATGCCTTTCGTCGACGACTGGGGAGGGGCAGTGCGGCTCTGTTGCAAGAATAGCCGGCGTGCCCACGACGCAATGGGGGTTGGGGGTGGTGGCCGAGTCGTTGGCCGTGTCGGTACGTGAAGGCGCTATTTTCTATCGCTGGCAAGTGGCGTCGACCGGGGGCCTCGTGTGCCTGTGGGACGGGACCTGGTGGGGGCCTTCTGCCATCGTGAACGCGTGCGCCGCACCTCTCGCCGTCGGACCGCCGCCGCCGCTGTACCATGGCCGACTCGGGCCTCGCCGTCGTGGACAATGTCATCAAGAAGCTGCTGCAAGTGCAGGACAAGCCGGCGCAGACCGAAGTCACGGACCTCACGACCGAAGAGGTCATGCTGCTCTGCCGCAAGATCCGAACGGTACGTTTCCGTCGCTTGTTCCTCGACCAGTAGCGTCTA
>JAADVY010000074.1:0-33155 GCA_023336035.1 Pythium plurisporium
GCTACTGTACGTTTATTGCTCGCTGTGATCTATTCGTGTGGTGCTCAGAATGGAGGCGAGCCGTCTTATCGCGGAAAACCCCACGACCCGGAGTATAAATACGGCTGACTCGTCTTGAATATCCGAGAGGATTGATGTGCGATTATGGCCGTCTGGTCGTTGTGCTAGTGCAAGTTCTAAAAGCCACGTCGGGATCGTCATCGTGGCGATGAGTGCGGCAAAGTCAAAGCGATGCGTAAAGTCGGATTTGTGTGGGAACCAAAACTGTTCGGAGCAACCGTCGTGCAGGGCTGGCATGGCAGCGAGCGTACCGTTGTGGAGTAGTGTGAAGTAGAATATGAGCGTGAAGAAGACCAGCAGCTCGCCCCGCGTCGACCGCCGATGGAATTCGAGCACGAACACGATGTGGTGAAGTGCGGACAAGTTGTGCCGTCTGCGAAGAACGAGGTGGAAGACGACCACGGATCCGTCCACGGGAAGCGAGTTAAGCAGCACGGCGTGGGTGGCTTGCTCGACGAGTGGTGCATTGCCGTCGAGCCGATTCCAAACGCGTGGTGTAAAGAATTGAACTGGAACGATACGACACGAGCAGGACGAGCACGTTGACAATGGCCACGCTGACTTCAAAGTACTCGACACGCAGTAGTCGCTCCGTAGCGACCGCGAGTTTCGAGCGATTTGTTCACCATGAGAAACGCCTCGGGAGAGGGGGACGCTGTCCAGTGTCGTAGCACAGCCAAGCACAGATGTGCGTATGCTTGCGAACGAGAGTCGCTGGGGGATGTATGTGGCACCAGGAAACAGAACAATGAGAAGAATCGGATACGATGGCGATCCGTGTTCAAAGAGGACGTATCGCTGGACAAGCACGAGACCAGAAGATGCGGATGCTGCTTGAAGTGTGTATACGAGCACTGCGACGGCACGTCGACGGCTCGTCTAGCGGATACGCGCTCGTGTAGAGCAAGAAACTTGGTCGCCGAGTCCTGAGGCCACCTAACAAGTCGATACCTGACGCGTGAGCGACGTCTTGCAAAGCCAATTACTGTGGCGACGACCAGTCGCGCGAGCCAGAGTTAACAACAGCGACCTCGCGGATGGGTCGGCCGTGGGCACATGCCCTCGAGACTAATAGTAGTATTTTGGAGCGTGACGGAGCTCGAGGTCAGCGTCTTTTTTATGTGCAATTGGCCATGAACACCTAAGCTACTTCGTTGGAAGTCTGTTCGTAACGGGGCGAATCGGCTGACGTTACGGTTCCATCGACTGGCGCCGCCTTCTCACCGGGAACCTGGATGACGACCACCAGCAGCACCACCGCGAGCGACGTGGAGCGCCTGCGGCGTCTCGGCAGCGCGTCGGCCGCCACGCCGTCGACTCCGACGACAGATGGCTCGTCGTCGGTCTCGTCTCCGCCGCGGCCGGCTGCGGGGCCGGCGCTCGCCGAGCCGCATTCGCGCGAGCGCATCGCCGGCAGTCCGCTCGTGCCCGACGGCGTGCGCTGGGCGGACGACGGCCGCGTGGCCGTGGTCTCCGAGGCGAGCATTCTCATCTCCACGTTCATGAGCCGCGAGCTCGAGATGTACATCCAGCACAGCCCCGCGATCTCCAAGAGCTTTATCTTCGTGCCCGACGCCGAGCAAATCGCAAACGAACGCGTCCCGCTCAAGACGCCCGTGTTTAGCGAGCCGTTGGACGCGGCGCTGCCGCCGGGCAGTCTCCCGTACTTTTTGCTGCATGAACAAGACCGCCACCAGTACAACCCGAAGGAAGTGTCGCTCTCCAAGAACGACGGCACGGCGTTCTTGTCGGCCACGTGGGGGCCGCGCGGCTCGGGGCCCAATTCGTCCTGCGCGCTGCTCGCGCTCACGTCGTCCGCACGGATCAGTCTCCACTTCTCGTCGAGCTTCCACATCGCGTGGCGCGAGGTCGCGATCTTCTCGGAGAATCTGTTTGCGTTTTTCGAGTCGCGGCAGTGGACGCTGCCCTCGGCGACGTCGTCTTCCTCCTCTTCCTTCTCCAGCCTGATGCCGTCCAAGCACGTGAAAACCGAGAGCGAGATGTTCCCGCCGCCCACGGGAAAAGGCAAGAAGGGCCGCGCGGGAGGTCCAAGTAGTGCCGCCGCGACGGCCGCGTCGAAGAAACGCAAGCGTGCGACCCCCACGGCAGGCGACGCCCCCACGACGATGTCGATGGCCGAGTACGCGCGACGCTGCGCACTCGTGAGTACGCTGTCGATCGCGTGGTCGCCGTTTGTCACCAACCCGGAACAGCACACGACCTCGCTGATCGCGCTCTGCGGCCGAGCGATCACGACCGTCTGGGGGTACGACTACCCGCCCTACGAGGCCTTTGCGGCGGTTGATGCTGCCCCGGGAGCCGCCTCGTCCGTCGCGGGCGCGTCGTCTGCGTTTCTCTCACCGACGCCATTTGTCTGGATCGACACGGAGAAACATGGCTGGGTCGCGACCTGTACGTGGCAGCAACTGCACCGCCTTCCCGACCAAGCACTCGCCTACTTGCGGCTCGCGATGGGCACGTCCGAGGGCAAAGTGCTGCTCGCTAACATTCCGGTCATGCCACGCGACATGCACGTGTCCGAGATCGCGGTCGACCGTGTGATTCTCGCACCACATATGCAGCCAATCTTTGGTCTGCGGCTGGGATCACGCCATACGTTCACCAACAGCGAACGTAACGATCTGGTCGTCGCCTCGGGCTCACGCATCTCGGTGTGGAACCTTCACAGCACCAAGAAACGCCCGCAACCCGTGACATGGAAGGCCCACGACGGCAACGTGACGGGGCTCGACGTGGACTACTTTGGCGAAAAGATCTTTTCCTGCGGCATCGATGGCCAGCTTCGCCTGTGGGAGGCGGCGACCGGGAACGAGATCCAGTACGTAGCTGGCGGACGAGCGTCGGCTGCTCCCGGGAGTGAGGATCCTTTCGAATCGTCGTCCGAGTCGCCGGCGCCGGCGCGGTACCCGATGTTTGGCCTCACGGTATCGCCCAACTCGGCACAAGTCGCGTGTATGTACGTGGTCCCACCGGCTGCACGACCGAACCGTAAGTCACAAGCCGACGTCTCGTACAGCCGCGTGTCCATTGCGCTCGAGTACTTGCCCACGCCGTACGCGTCTCAGTCGGCGGCGTTTGTGGAGACCATGTGTACCATTCTCGAGCAGGGCCGTGATATGAGCACGATGGCGGATGTGCTGTGGTTCTGTCACGAGGACAATGCTGCGATCACGTCGCTCCAGGGCACGGCCGATCTCACGCTGCCACATTTGCTGAACAAGCTCAAGGGCGTCGGCGGCGGCCGCAACGGCGCAGATGCACGCCAGCCACTGTATCTTAGCCTCTGTAGTGAGCTCGAGAAGCGGTACTTCGACTCGAAAGGCACGTCGGCAAACACAGAGGCCAATGGCACCGCATCCGACGCGACGATGCCTCTCTTTTTGCAGGGCTCGTTCTTGCTTCGAAGCTGCATCACGCCCGCGGAGCATCACGCGGTTATCCGCAATAATGCGCTCGTCAAGATCAAACGCTCGCTGTACGTGTACTGGGCCGAGCGCTGTCTCAAGGAGCTGTTGGCGTCCCACAGCCAGGTGCAAAACTTTGCCGACATTTCCAAGACTGAGCGTATCGCGGCGCTGCTCATGGCCGATTTTCTCAGTGTGCAGGAGCCCATGAGCGCGAGTGTCGAGCGACTCGTGACGACCATTTACAACCGCCTCGGCTCGCAAGAGAACATTGCTCGCTGGTCGGCGTACCTCCAGGCGCGCGTCGACTTTGCCGCGAAGAAACGCAAGACCATGGAGCCATCCTCAACCGAGCCAGTCACACTTGAGGAGCCCGTGCCACCTGTGCCACCACCGCGTCAGACGTGTTTTATCTGCGACGAGGCTGTCCCGTTTGGAGAGCTCGAGCAGTTTTGCGTGTCGGGTCACGTGCAGGACCGGTGCTTCCTCTCGTTTCAAGTGCTCTCGTCGATGGATACGTGGAAGTGCATGGGATGCGGCGCCGCCGCGTGCGAGATCGATTTTGCCCACGGCCGCTCGCCGTTCTACTTGCTCGAAGGCCAGGCCAAGCGGACCGCTGCGGCGCAAGCCAGCGCCGGCACGATGCAAATCGTCTGTCGACTCTGCGGCAATTACTGTAGCTTCTTACGCTACTGATCGACATGAATGTGAGCTTTTTTTTCTGCGTGCATGCTTTTGATCAGTGTCATCCACACAGACAGTGTCATCCACTCAGACCCGAGGCTGTCACTCACAGACAATGCTCATCCATTTGAAACAGTGTGTTGTTGGAGGCGCGAAGCAACTCTTTGTTGCCAGAACGGAATGTCAAAGCGTTCAAAGGATCATGGCCGTCTATCCTGGACGGTCCAAGCGGTTGCTCCAAACGTGAGAGTGGTCACATTGTTCACAGACCACGCAGGACAAGAGAGACAAAACAGGGCAGGATTTCATGCGGCGCTGGCCCTCCGAAGGATGAAAGCTGGCGCACCCAAAGGCTTCCCCAGCGACCATCAAAGCAGATGATCGCCGAGGCTACCTTCCGAACGAGCAAACCACTTGGTATGGTCGGCTCGTTCGTTGATGCATAAAATCCGCCCGGACAGAAGAGCCGCGCAAAGGCGAACTCAACCCAGTGACGGCAGTACGGTCCGATGAGACGTGTATTGCTGAGAAACAGTCTGCACCTATGGTAGGTCTTGAGCAGTTCGCTTGGAGAGCACGGCAAGAGAGAAGGCGACAATCGCTTACTCGGTCATGTGGCCCTTCTCGCTGACGTAGATACCATCGAGGAACTTACGGATATCCTTGCGCTTGACGAGGCACGACTGCGTAATGTTGGCGGCGTCCTGCGAGACCTTGGCAAGATCGATACCCGAAAGCTCGATCTGGTCCTTGATCTCGGCCGAGCGCACGTACTCGACGCCCTCCGAGAGCACGACCTTGCGCACGCGCTTCTCACCGAGGAAGTTACGGATCTCCACCGTGCGGCCCTCGAGGGTCACGTTGATGGGGAAATGGGCGTACACGAAACGCATCTTGTACTTGAAGCCCACCTGGACGCCCGTGATCATGTTCTCGATCAACGAGCAGATCGTGCGCACGCACGCGAGCTGCTTGCGGTTGCCAAACCACAGGTCCACGCGGAGCTGGGTGGGCGTCATCTTGCGCATGTCGAGCGACACGTGGCGGAAGTCACGCGTGATCTTGCCGAGCTTGCCCTCGACCGTGACCTTGCGGCCATCGAGCGTGAGGGTGACGGCCTCAGGGATCTCAACGAAGCGGGTGGCGAGCAGCTGACGGACCATGGTGACGGAAGCGAATTCTCAAGTGAGCCCCAGTCAGTAAGCCGCGACTGAGTGAACAGGGCCCTTCGGGCCAACCATTCAATCCGGAGCTCCCACAAAGCAGTTTTTCAGCCAATTAAAAGATTTAATAGATTTTGATTGGTGAGTAATTGATAAATGTTTTGTCCAATAACGAGTCGATTTATCTCTTTAATTTTGACCAATGCAAGGTGCTCTAAGTCGCCTGTCAATATGACGGCGAGAGAGAGACACAGAGAGATCGGCTTCTCGCACGAGGAAGATGACGGACAAGACGACGGACGAGCGCATCGGTGAGGAGACCGCCGCGCGGTGGATGGGGCGCGGGTGCTGAGACGAGACAATTCAGTGCTGATACGCTGGTGTGTGTTTTGGAACGTCTCCTGCAGCGAAAGTGAAGGCGGCGGCCTCGAACATGCTCTACGGCGCCGGCCTCACGGGTGCGTGTGGGCTCTTTGTGTTGGGACGGATCGGGGCCATCAGACTCAGCAAAAATGTTGGATGGGGTATGCACGATGACAGGCCTCGCTGGCGCGACGTGGGGTGCATGTCTCGCGACCGTGCGCAATGAGAGCGTCAAGTTTTACGCGGCATCGATGGGCGCCAACTTTTTCCTGCTCTCGTCCACGTACATTGGTGCGTTTCCATGTGGCTCGCGTGGGCGTTTTGCTGCCCTATGACTGATGTTGTGGTTTTTTCTGCGTTTATATGGCGTAGCACTTGAGGAGGTCTTTGCAGACAAGCGTGGCAAGCGCGACGAACTCACGGGCGCTGCCGCCGGCGGTCTCACTGGTGGTTTCTTTGCGTCGCTTGTCGGTACGTCTTCCTCCTCTGTAGACGAAACCGTTCAGAAAGAGTAACCGGAAGCTCATGCACCGTTGCGGGTGGGCATGTAGGCGGACCTCGTCGTGGAGCACAAGGCGCTGCCGCGGGTCTGCTCGCGGGTGCAGCGATTATTTACGGGCGTGAGCAGTTCCACAAGTGGCGTCTCACCAAGGCCGTCGAGCGGTACGAACAAAAGTACGGTGAAGCGCCGGCGGTATACTACCCCGACACCGAGATCCTCGTGGAGACCAAGGGCCCACGCCCGCTCGAGTTCCCGTCGCTGCTGCCCAGCTCGATCAAAACCACCGACGAAGAGATCGAGCGTCGTATTCAGCAGCGACTCCAGGAGCTGCGAGAAGAGGACCGCCAAAAGACTTCGTCGACGACGACGTCGTTGACCGAGTCGTAAATACCAGCTGGGGTGTTGATAGCTCATTTGTGTGGTGGACTTACGACAGGGCTCTTCAGAGTCGCAGCGAATCTCGGTCTTTATCGCTTTCTGCTTTTTGGGATCAACCACGCTCCCATCGTGCGGTTGATACACAGTGTCCTGTCTCAGTGCACAAAGGCCGTCGCCACGGTCGTTCGAAGTAATTCGTTTTGACCGTGTGGAAAGCTGAGACCTCAACAACGGTCGCGTCAGATCTCATCAAATCTACTGATTTACGACGTTCAAGATGGCTACAGTTCATGACTGGTTCAGACAGCGCATTCACAACCGGTATCGCACCGGTTTATTTCCCACGCAAAACAGTGAAGCGGCGTCGCTGATGGATGTGGCAGTTCCCGCGTTCTCTCTCGCCCTGCGATGGCGACGGTCTCCGCGGAGCCGTCGCCGCCGGCGGACGCCGCACCGCGCGTCAGCCTCGTGGAGCTCCATGCGCAGTCGCTCGCGCAAGTGAGCCCGTCGCAAGCGACGCCGCCGCCGTCCAATGGAAGTGAGACCGTCATGGACCTCACGGCGCTCGCGCCGCCACCGGTGCGCTCCAAACGCAAGTACACCAAGCGCAAGCGCCCGGGGCCCAATCGTCCCGAGCGCGTAGACATCGCGGCGCTTTCGGAGCCGCCGCCGCCGCCCCCCAAGCGCAAGTACAAGACGCAGTTTGTGCCCAGCCTGCCGCCGCCCAAGTGGATGGACCGGTCGCAGCAGTACGCGTTCGCGGCGGTGTATCCGAAGGAGTACGAACAGTGGAAGCAGGAGCGACTGGAAAAGTATCGCGCGAGTCTCGTGCCGGCCGCACGCGAGCGACGCATGAAGCGGTGGCTGAGCCAGGGCACCGAGCTGCCCCGCCATTTGGTGCGTGAACTACCCAGGCTCCCCGAGGTCGTTCGCCCGGAACCGGAGATCGCGGCCCAGGTCGAGGAGATATTTGTCACGCCCGAGCGGAAAGTGTGCTTTTGCAGCTCATGCTCGCGGTTCAAGTTTGAGCGGGTGCAACCCCACGAACACTATGTGTGCCGCCTGGTCGGATGCCATCACACGTTTCACGACCTAGCGTCGTTTCTGGAGCACCAAGTCGACGCCCACGCGACAGTCAATGTGCACTGCAAGCGCTCGCGCGATGAGTACTACCGCTCGCACCCCGTGAAAGTGTTTCCCCCGGAGACTGTGTACATTGCGTTCCAATATGTGCACGCGACCGAGCCGCCCACCAAGTGGACGCTGGAGGAAGTGGAGCGTGAGAAGGAGCAGCTTGAAGATCGACTTGAGGCACTGCGGATGAACTCGACAGTGCGGTCCGCCCCCAAGCGGTTCATCCGCAGGTCATTCAAAGTCGCGTATGAGCGGATCCAACGGTATGGTATCGCCGAGCTCAACGAGCAGCATCGCGTCGCGCTCGAGCACTACGAGTCGGCGCTTGTGTTTCCTGTTGGACCACGCAACCGCCAAGATGTGATCTCGACCGTACGTGTCGGACGCAACTGGTTATTCTCTGTGGAGCCAGAGAACTCGGAGCTGACGCGTATGCTCAAGCGCGACTTGGGGGAGCAACCTGACGCAGTCAGTGAGAACGACAGTGAAGACGAGGAAGTCGTACTGTGGGAGATCGGCGGTGAGGACGTGGGCACCTATAACCACTCCACGCTGCCTCGTTCATCGTCAGCGGAGAAGTCGCATTCCGACAAGGATGTGCGACCCTCAAAACGACCAATGTCGACTAGTCCAGTGAAACCTACGAATATCCATAGAGCTATAGACGAACCTGAAGTGATCAACCTGTGAGAAATCGCCAGAACTATTTTCTTATTTAATGCCACATCGACCGAGCGGTCAAATTGCACATGCACGTCTTCGTTTTCCCCACGTGGAATCTAATGCGAAGATTGTCCAAATCGAATGCTTATGGCTGCCTCCGTCGTCAGCGCCGATAAAGTTGGTGCCAGCTTAGAACATATCAAACGGGTTGGACGGCGCAGCTGGCGGTGCAGACTGCTTCATCGAGTCTGTCCTTGCAGGAGATCCAAAGGCGTCGAATCTAGTGTGAAAAGTGGAACAAAGAACCCGTCAGTCGTTGGCACACAAGACGGTGAGGGTGAGCACCCGAACGAGAAAAAACGTACGCGTTCATGCCTCCAAACGAATTTTGCTTCTGAGCTGTGTTCTGGCCACCGGGAAATGCGAACGGGTCTATCGGGGATGGGGACCTGCGAGATGTGAAACGTCATCGGGTTAGCTCGGCTGGCAACTTAGCGTGTGGGCCATATCACAGCAACACAAAACGTACGGGGTCCCAAAGGCAGGAGTTGACGACGGAGCCCCGAAGGCACCACTTGAAGATGTGCCCATAGCTGGTGTTGAAAATGACGCCATGGACGATGCATTCGACGATGCCGACGCTGTCCCGAAGTGGGATGGGGCCATATCAAATGAGTTACCTCGTGACGCACCACCACCAGACGACAAAGATGCCGATCCCATTGCAAAGGCTGCATTGGATCCAACCATGGGCGCTGCGTTGCCCGGTGGAGCAGTCGAATTTGTGAATGAGGAGGTCGCAGACGTTGCGGGTGATCCCGCAGGCTTAGCAAATGAGCTTCCGCGAGAAGATGGGTTCGACTTGGGCGCGGAGGCTCCTAAGTTTCCCAAGTTGAGAGACGCAAAAGGGTCCTTCAACGCTGCCACATCCGCCTGATGCATACACAAACTTGCAGTTAGACACAAACAAATCGGTGAATCGCGCATGATTGGCATACCTTGGGAGCAGCAGCTTGCGACACGGAAGGTGTCTGGGCTGCATTTGACTGATGACCCAGCGTTATTTGGCTTGGATGACTTTGCTGCGGGGGAGCTTGGCCAGCGAAGCCTCCAGCGTTTGGATGCATCCATTGGTGTTGTTGTGGCTGCATGCCAGGTTGTCCAGCATACCTTTGTGCTGGGTACTGACCAAACTGGCCCGTCTGCTGCTGGTACATTTGTTGTTGCTGCTGTGGGATATGTTGCTGAGGTGGGAAGCCGTGTGGCTGTGCAGATGCCTGGCCGAATGGATTCGATTGAGTGCTTTGGAATCCCCCAAACCCTTCGGGTGACCCCAGGCCAGACTGCGAACCGGGAGCAGAACTTGGAAAGCTTCCTGTCTTTGTTGGTCCACCAAGGCCGCCGCTCGAGAAGCTACCCGCTTTGGCAGTCGCTCCAGTGAAGGCAAATGGATCCGCAATCGATGCTGACTGGGTCTGCATTTGTGTCACCTGTCCGAACGGAGAAGGGGCCTGGCCCATGTTCTGATTTGGTGCAGACTGGACGCTACCAAACGCATCGTAAGCGGATCCAACTGGGCCAGATGGCGCTGGAGCTGGTGCAGAAAGCGATGTCGACGACTCGACGTCATCAAACGCTGCAAACGGATCAGCTGCAGCTGCTTTAGGTGGCTCCAGAGCCTTGGATCCACTTGCATTTCGTGGGCTAAATCCTGAAAAAGGATCTGATGGGGTAGCCGAGTTCGTTCGCGACGAAGAGGTATTCGTCCCAAATCCATCAAATGCAGAGCCTGCAGGAGAAGGGGCACCGAAAGCATCGAACGCAGCAGAAGACGCACCAGCTTGGATTCCATTCGCACCGAATCCACCGAGAGACCCGGATGATGTCTTCGCCGTTGTCACAGGAGAACCAAACGCATTAAACGCCGGCGTCGGGGCGTCGAACGCGCCAAAGCCAGGTGAGGCTGGTGCTGCTGGGGGAGCCGCAGCGCCAAATGCATTGAATCCAGAATTTGCTGGTGAGGACGGCGCTGCAGCCCCGAACGCATCAAAAGACGCTGCCGTTGTCGATGAAGCGGCGGGACCGAAAGCATCAAAAGATGACGATGCTGATCGGCTTCCCGTGCTTGCAGGCGCGCCGAATGCATCAAACGATGAGCGGTTTGTCGTTGCGCCTGACGGAGACCCAAATCCATCGAATGGGATCCCAGCCTTTTGGCTGTTCGTCTTCGTCGTTGCCATGGGAGAGTTAGCGAAGCCGAATGGGTCATTCGTCGCGGGCTTGCTGTTCTGTGGACTAAACGCCAGGAAATCGTTTCCTCCCGAAGCCAGCTTGGGTTGGGCAAGAGGGGCTGCAACCGCAGGGGCACCAAACGCGCCAAAGTCGGTACCTGGGGGAGGTGCGAGCGTGAACGAACCAGTTTTGAATTCATCCCGAAGCGGGGGTGCAGCCGAGGGCTTCGACGCGAAGCTGCCGAAGTCACCGAAGCCACTCGTCGACTGTGAGCTTGTCGACGTAGGGCTTTCAAATCGACCGAAATCATCAAAGTCGTTATGCTGTTTCTTGGGCTTCTCAAAGCTCGAGAAATCGCCAAACGTCGCGAAGCCGCTATTGTTGCTGCTTTGTGATGACGGATCACTGAATGCATCAAACGATGGAGTGGCCTTGCTCGAGCTGGACGGCGAAGCAAAGAAGTCATCACCACCACTGGTTGTCGCTTTCTTCGCACCATTGCTAGCCGTGCGCGATTGCGGCTGGTCATCACGTGAGCCCACGCGGGGCGACTCGTACTGCCACTTCTTGTCGATATACGTGAGCCGGATGAAATTCCGCGTGCGCTCGCCGTCAGTGCCACCACTCGGACGAAAGTTGGCGTCATGCTTGGCGCGCCAGATCTTTTGTGCCGCCTACAATCGAGCATACTCTGCATCAGTACAACAGCCTCATCAAAGGGATCGTGCAATGACTACACCGACCTCGTTGCCGCCAAACTTCAACATATTCTTGACCTCCGTGTCCGTGAACTTGGACATCGAAATCGACTTGACGCGGTGGCCAAATTCGCGACTACAGCCAAACAGATATTACCCACACATGAGTACAATCGGTCGTCGCGTGGAAGATACCATGCATTTTTCGTACTGGATGCCGCTGCAGGACGTGCACACAAACGTGTTGAAGTCGACACACACATACTGCGGCATCTGCACAGCAAATCACAAAACGCATCACACCGTCAGTGACCACCCACGATCCGTTTGGTTGCCTGGGAGCTACGCCCATCCTTTCTGCGTACCATCTCGTTGCAGTCAAAGCATCGCTTGTTGGTCGGATTCGAGCGCTGGAAGTCGCGCAGCTCCTTGATGCGGCGCTCGTCGGCGCGCTTGTCGTCGACAGCCGCGCCGGCCGCCATTCTGCTGGAGGAACTAATGGTCACGAAGAGAGTTCTCGACTGCGCCGCGCGAGGCAGTGCACAGCCGAACGCAACTGGAAAGGGGCTGAAAGGGGGAAACCAGCGCGCCGTCAGCGTGAGCTGGCGCGTCGCGAGCTGCACAAAGCAGTGGAAAAATCCCCACGAGGACGTACCTAGAACGAAGGGGAAGAAGAGGATCTGCTCGCCAACGGTCGTGGAGGTCGAGAAGCGCGTCAATCAGCGGCGGATCCGTCGTCGGGCAGGCGAGATACCGTACCAACGATGTGCCTCCACGTGCAAGGATGGGGGGAGGAAACCGCCGCTTTTTGGCATGTATACTGCTTTAGGAGATTGAAGACTCAACATATATCGATTTCCAGAAGGTGTTGAAGGCCATCAAGGGCAGCTTGGGGAGAACGAAGCAACCCCAACATATATCAAATGATAAAGGTTTAGATCGTACTTTGTGGGTTTGCTACGCTAGTTCATACTGTGAAAGATAGAGTTGACTCCAACGACACACGACAATCTACCAGCCTGTTGCGTGAGCCGCCTCCCGATGTCCGACGCCACCCGCCCGCGCTCCGCACAACGCGCTGCATGCGTGAGCTTCCGATGGCTCTCGCTCGTCGCCAAGTCCAGTTCTCTGCATGCGACGATACGGCGGCGACCCTCTGCTGGAGACGCGCGCAACCCACAGCCAAGGGTCAAATCCCACAAAGTTCGCGCGCACTTAAGAGGACTGTACCTTCGCGCAACCTCGCAGCGACGCTTCATGGCTTCATGTTCCGTGAAGCGACGTAGCCTCACAAACGCGATCTCTTCGTCGTGAGCATGAGCACGTTCGACGATGTCGAGTACCTCGTGCAGTGGATCCGCGAGCGGATCACGCTGCCCGGGTACGCGCTCAAGACGTGGAGCTCCATGGACCTCACGACCGTCAAGGAGTTTGTCGAGAGCCCCAACCTGCCGGCGCTATTCATCACGATGCTCAATGGCGCGCTCTACGTGGGCACGGCTGCGCCGCGCGGCGCCGAGAGCGTCATGTACTTTGTCAAGAATGGCCAGGTGCTGATCAGTCCGAGTAATGTGACTGAAGCGCTCCAGTATGGCACTGTGGGTAAGGACGGCATCGCCTCGCTGCTCCAGCTCATGAACGGCTACTTTCTGCAGCGACTGCAGGCAAACCGATCGTGGCCCGAGAGCATCCAAAAGGAATTTACGGGCCAGTTCTTTCGTTTCATGTCGAGCTTGACGGAGACAGTGAGTCGCGCGTGTGGCAAAACCGTGCTGTACCTGCCGCCCGTGTCTCAGGCCAAGGCCAATCACAAGGACAAAGATCTCGTGCAGCAGCTCGAGTCCACGGTGATCCACTGGACAAGGCAAATCAAAGAAGTCATCAACAACCAGGACAATGCTCATGACGCTGAGGGTGCAGGGCCACTCGAGGAAATCAAGTTTTGGGAGCATCGCACAGACGATCTGTCGGGAATCACCGAGCAGCTCAACCGCCAAGGCGTCAAGGATATCGTTGATATTTTGCGGCAGGCCAAATCGTCGTATTTGCAGCCTTTCGAGACACTCTCGCAGATCATTAAACAGGGCTCTGTGGAGGCCAACGACAACTTACGATTTCTTAAAAAGCTCAGTCCTGTGTGTGAAGATATCGCGCGTGCTCAGCCAGACCAGATTCCATTGATGCTGCCAAAGTTACTCAACTTTATCCGACTGATTTGGATGTACTCGAAGCACTACAACACGGAGGATCGAATCACGAGTCTATTGCGGAAGGTGAGCAACGAGATTATCGTTGTTTGCTGTCGCACGATCTCGCTGCACGACATTTTTGATGGCAATGTGGAGGCCAGCATCAAACATCTTGAGCAGAGCATCCAGTGTGGGATCGCTTGGAAGCAGATCTTTCATCGAGCTACCCAGGCCGTGAATGCGACTGCGCCGTCTCCGGATCGCCGCTGGACGTTTGACGAAACCGGAATCTTTGCTCAGATTGACGCATTCGTGCAGCGCTGCCGTGAGCTATTGGAAGTGTGCGGTGGTCAAATCCAGTTCGCCCGGAAAGGGAAAGACGGAAAGCAAGACCCGCTGCCGACTTTTGGTGGGAACCGAGGACTTGAGATCGTCAAGAGTCTGAGGGGCATCGAGATTCAGTTTGAAGGCCATGTTGATCGCCTTCGCAAGCTTGAGTACGACATCCTGGACGTGAAGATCACGAGTTGGCACACCGATTTTAATGCGTTTAAGAACGGTATGAAGGATCTCGAGGCTATGACGCAGAATGTCATCAATGGCGCCTTCGAGAGTGTCTCCACCATTTCGGCTGGTGTCGATATGATTCTCGCATTTGAAAAGATCGCTCATCGTGAAGCAATTAAGCGTTGTGTAGAGAAGCGCACAGTCGATATCTTCACTATGTTCAAGACACTCGTCGCTACTGTTCGGGGACTCTTCGAGAAAAACAAAGGCTCTCCACCACTCTCCCCGACTGAACCACAATTCGCGGGCGCTGCACTGTGGGCTCGCAGCCTGCTCATGCAAGTATCCGACGAACTTGCCCGTTTGAATGAGCTTGGTCGTCATGCCAGTGGGGCAGAGAGTGATGATGCACAGGCATCCTATGAGAGTCTACGGCTCGTGATGAACGAGTACATTCAGCGCAAGTATCACGACTGGATCGAAGACCTGAACGCTTTGGGTAATACAAACCTGAACTCACGGTTGGAGACTCCCCTCATGACTAAGAGTGGCGAAAGCGTTGGTGGAAGTGGTCATGCTGCAGCTGCTGCGGCTCAAGCTGCATCTCAAGCAAACGCGAAGGACGTAAATCTCAACGTGTCTGCCCCGAAAGGTGATCACAATGTACTGCAGAACACTGAGAAGACGCTCATCAATCGCGCCAAACGAGGTTTTCTGACGTGTAACTTCGATCGTCCACTCCTGAACCTGTTTGCAGAAGTGCACTACTGGCAGTTTTTCAATGGCGAGCTTCAGATCCCGTACATGGCTCATGATATCTGTAACCAGAAAGAGCAACTCCGTGTACTTCGAGAACACGTCATGTTGGTTGTGCGCGATTACAATCGCATTCTGCTCGAGCTCTCCTCGACCGAGCGCCGTCTATTCGAAGACATTATTCGCAAACTGGATCGTCGTATTTTGCCAGGCCTGCAGAAGCTCACATGGGTATCAAAGGGCATTGTCGAGTGGTACGTGTCGGATTGCCGGAAGCACTGCGAGACGACATACAAGATCGTTCAAGAGTTCCAAGAGAACAAGGACATTGTGGCGAAGAACTGCAAGATGATCTCAGGACTGATGCACATTTTCATTGAGCGTAACACTGTGTATGACGAAGGCGTCTTCGAGGTCAAGCAAGAAATCCACCGCAAGGAAATTGAGAGAAAGCTACGTGATGCCTACCATACGATCAGCACGACGATGGCTTCGACCTACGAGCATTTTGCGTCTGGTCCCCCGGAAGTGCAGCGCGAGTGGAACCGGTTCGTTGAACGATGCGATAAAATGTTGGAAGACGCCCTTCGCCAGTCTGTGAAAAAATCACTACAAGAATTATCAAAGGCGATCAATGGCGATGCAAAAACCGACCCACGCCCGCTCTTTCGCATTCACACAGTTCTGGAAGAGAGTAACAAAGTCGAGTTCAAACCGTTGATGGTCGATCTCACCCAGATGGTCAACACGGTCGCGAAAGAAGTCTTCAATGTAATCTCCGTCGTGCCCCGATTAACATCAGCAGTTCAAGGAGCGCCAGCCTCTTTGACTACCACCAGTGATGCTTCCGCTACGGGTGACACAAACCAAGCCGATAAATCTCAGGCTGATAGCGAGCCTAACGTTCAAGATGCAAATGGTGCTGGTTCTCAGGTCGCTTCTGACATCGTATCGGTGCAAGGCACGGCGGCAAGTGCTCCCGTGAATAACTTTTATCAGTCCATCTTCAACGATGAGGAGATCTTAAAAGTGCTCGTTCACATCATGAACGGGATGTCCTCAAGCGCGACGGAGTTACAAAAATACTTGGGTTATTGGGACAAGTACAAACTTCTGTGGAACCAAGACAAGCAGGCATTCATTCGTCGTTATGCCAAGGCGAATCGTCCTTTGCAGCAATTCAGAGCAGACATTGAGCGGTACCGCGAGCAGCAAACCAGTATTCAGAATGAGGACCTCACAAACACGATCAACTTCATCCAGATCGACACCAACTTCTTGAAGGCCAGCCTAGTTGAGCATACTGTCCAATGGATCGGCAAACTCACGGGATTGCTTAATCAGACGGCACAGGACGAACTGCGAGAGATAATGACGATGATCAAGGAGAACACCAAGAAGCTTCAGGTAAAGCCGACCAACCTTGACCACCTGGGTGAGAGTATTCGCTTGCTGCAAGATATCAAAGAAGGACTTCTTGGCGTGTCTGCCCGCTTTGATCCACTGCAGCAGAAGTACGATCTGTTGGCGGAATTTGACGTTCAAGTCACGGATGAGGAACAGCGCGACTTGGCGAACCTGCGCCCACAATGGGAAGTATATGAGGGTATGCTCATTGAGGCCAATACCATGCTACAGAAGTGCAAGATCAGTATGAAGCAGAACTTGCAGGACTCAGTAGCTGAGCTCAACACGATCATGTCGGAGCTTCGAGCGGAAGCCGAAGCTTCGCTGCCATACTCTGGTGATCAGTCATCTGCTGTTGCCCACCAAATTCTAACCGAGTTCGAGAAGAAGATGGAAGCAACACGAGCACGCCAGAGTGCGTTGAAGAAGGGGCTCGAGATCTTTGGCATTGAGGAGTCCAAGAATGACGGATTCTTACAGACTGAAAAGGAAATTGAGCTGCTCCAGCAGATTTGGCAGGTCACAGACGAATGGGATGTTATCTGGGCGACCTGGAAGAACAAAGTATTCTACGATATTGAAGTGGATTCTATGGAGGCGACAGCAGCTCAGTTCTTCAAGAAGGTCGTCAAGTATGGCAAAGAGATGAAAAGTTGGTCGGTCTGGAGCTCGATGAAAACCAAGATCGAGCAGTTTCGGCAGACTCTTCCGCTCATTCAAGATCTCAAAAGCCCGGCTCTTCGTCCACGGCACTGGTCGCAGCTCAAGGACGAGATGGACAAGAATTTTGACCCCGAGGCATCCAACTTCACACTCGAGCGTGTGTTTTCATTGGGATTCCACTTGCATGCCGAGTTTATTAGCACAATGTCGGCGAATGCTAGCAAAGAGCTGTCGATCGAGCAGGCGCTCGAGAACATCGAGAAGCGGTGGAGCACGATCGACATCGACATTGGTGAGTACAAAAACGTCTATTACAAGATAAGATCTGCGGACGATCTCTTCACCGCACTGGAGGATGACCAAGTTCAGCTCTCGACGATGAAGGCTTCACCGTTCTTTGGCTCCTTTGACACGAAGATCTTGTTTTGGGAGAAGGCTCTTGCGACCATGTCGGAGATCATCGAGACGCTTCTTGCAGTCCAGCGCTGCTGGATTTATCTGGAAAGTATTTTCATGGCCTCGGAAGATATTCGCAAGCAGCTACCACTGGAGAGCACGCTTTTTGACGAAGTGAACAGCGCATACATGCGTGTGACCGAGAATATGGCCAAGATCAAAAATGCATTGCGAGCCACGCAAGAACCTGGAGTACTTCCTACGCTTCAGCAAATGCAAGAAAAGCTGGACCAAATCCAGAAGTGTCTCGATCAGTATCTCGAAACGAAACGGATGTTGTTTCCGCGGTTCTACTTCTTATCAAACGATGATTTGCTCGAGATTCTTGGTCACCAAAAGGACCCTGACCAGGTACAGAAGCATATCAAGAAGTGCTTTGAAGCGATCAAGACACTTCAACTGATCCCCCCTGGTACCCGCGGGAATACGACCTTTGAAGCTCTTGGTATGAACTCTCCTTGTGGTGAGCAGGTCATGTTCGCATCGAACGTGATCGTCGCCGGTGCTGTGGAAGGCTGGTTATTGAGGGTGGAATCGGCTATGGTGAACACTCTCGAGAAGATCTTCGCTCAGTGTCTCGTCGGCTACAAAGGCAAGAAGGAAAAATGGATTAAGGACTTCCCGGGCCAGCTGTTGATCACGTGCGGTCAGACTGCGTGGACTAACGAGTGCATCAAGGCCCTCAATGAAGTTGCAAAAGGAGAAAAGAAGGCTCTCAAGACGCTCAAGAAGAAGTGGATTTCATACCTGAACAAGCTTGCAGATATGGTGCGTGGTCAGCTCTCGTCGATTGAGCGCAAGAAAGTGGTCGCGCTTATCACGATCGAGATCCACTCGCGAGATGTAATTGACCGCCTCGTCAAGCAAAACTGCAAAAGCATCAACGACTTCGACTGGCTAATGCAGTTGCGCTTTTACTTCAACAAAGAGCTCGGAGAGTCGGGGATATGTGAAGTGAAGCAGACCGTGACGTCCCTGCAATACTCATACGAGTACCAGGGAAATAACGGCCGTCTAGTTATCACGCCGCTCACGGATCGATGCGTGTTGACAATGACAACGGCGTTGCATTTGAATCGTGGGGGCAACCCACTAGGCCCGGCCGGAACAGGCAAGACCGAGACCGTCAAGGATCTGGGTAAGAATCTGGCCAAGTATGTCATCGTGTTCAACTGTAGCGACGGCTTGGACTACAAGTCGGTGGGTCGCATGTTCTCGGGTCTTGTGCAATCCGGCGGATGGGGGTGTTTCGATGAGTTCAACCGTATCGAGATTGAGGTGTTGTCAGTCGTCGCGCAACAGGTGTTGACGATCATGCAGGCACTCACACTCAAGCAGCCATCGTTGATGTTCCTAGGCTCGACAATCAAATGCAATCACAACATGGGCATTTTCATCACTATGAATCCTGGTTACGCCGGTCGAACCGAGTTACCAGACAACTTGAAGGCGTTGATGCGACCTTGTGCGATGATGGTCCCCGATCTTGCTCTGATTGCTGAAGTGATGCTACAAGCGGAAGGGTTCCGCGATGCGAAAACTCTCGCCAAGAAAACCACCACGCTGTATGGGCTGATGATCCAGCAGCTGAGTAAGCAAGATCACTACGATTTCGGCTTACGATCGCTGAAAGCAGTGCTTAACATGGCAGGTGCACTCAAGCGTGAGGACCCCAACCTCCAGGAGGAGAATATCCTACTGAGGGCTCTTCGGGACATGAACATGCCCAAGTTTATTCGTGAAGACGCGGCACTTTTCCGTCTGCTATTGGGCGATCTCTTCCCTGGAATCGAACTGCCCGTGACTGACTATGGCAGGCTACAAGGCACCATCGAGTCGGAGCTGGCGGAGCAGAAGCTCCAGGTGCATGGCCAGATCGTCTTCAAGACAATCCAGCTCTACGAGTCGCAAGTCACTCGCCACTGCAACATGATTGTTGGCCAAACCATGGCAGGCAAGTCTACGATCTGGAAGACGCTCCAGAATGCCAAGACAACACTCGCCAAAGAAGGCGTGGCAGGGTACATGCCAGTGCGCGTGCAGGTTCTGAACCCAAAGTCGATCTCGCTGAATGAGATTTATGGTGTCTACGACCTCTCGACGTTTGAGTGGATTGACGGGATTCTATCCGCCATCTTCCGTAACCTCGCCGCAGACGAACGTGCAGAAGAAAAGTGGATCATGCTGGATGGGCCAGTGGATACACTGTGGATCGAGAGCATGAACTCGGTCATGGATGACAACAAGGTGCTGACCTTGATTAATGGTGACCGTATTAGCATGAGTAACTCGATGGCACTCATGTTTGAGGTCCAAGATCTCTCCGTCGCGTCGCCTGCCACGGTCAGTCGCGCTGGTATGGTGTACATGGATGTTGAAGACCTCGGTTGGAAGCCATTCATCCAGACGTGGCTTACAACGACTATCAAAGATCAAGAGGAGCGTGATATTTTGGCGGCCCTGTTCGAGAAGTACGTTGACCGCGTGCTCAAGTTCAAGTTTGTGGAAGTCTCCGAACTGATCCCTGTCACGGACTTCAACTCTGTTCGGTCGTTCTGCAACTTGTACAATGCGCTAGCAACGGCTGAGAATGGTGTGGATAAGGCCGCGTGTGGTGACAAGTTCCCTCAGATGGTGGAGAAGTGGTTTCTGTTCTGCCAAACCTGGAGTGTCATGGGCGCCGCCAACGAAGATGGGCGCAAGAAGTTTGACATGTGTCTGCGAGATATCGACACGGTGTACCCGCCGCTCAAGACGGCGTACGATTTCTTTGTGGATCCACAGGCACGCGAGTTCAAGCTATGGGATGAAAGGCTCCCGCAGAACTTTCGTGTCGTCCCCAATACTCCCTTCCACAAGATCACCGTGCCAACGATCGATAGTATGCGTTACGGCTTCCTGCTGCAGACAATGCTAGCCGCGGGTATCCACACACTGATTGTCGGTGATACCGGTGTGGGCAAGACCACAGTCGTACAGAAGGAGCTCGAAAACCTGAGTGACGCGTACAACCGGTTGGTGATGAACTTTTCCTCAGCAACATCATCGGCCACAGTACAAGACGTGATCGAAAACGTTATGGAGAAGAAGTCTCTCAATCGCTTCGGCCCGGTGGGTGGTAAGAAGCTCGTGACTTTTATCGATGACATGAACATGCCAACAAAAGACACATTTGGCTCGCAGCCGCCGCTCGAGCTTTTGCGCCAGTGGGTCGATTATAGCTGCTGGTACGACCGCAAGAAACAATCGCTCAAGTACTTCATCGATATGCAGCTTGTCGCGGCGATGGGCCCCCCGGGAGGTGGCCGCTCCGTCATTAGTTCCCGCTTCCAGAGTCGCTTCAATTTGGTCAACATGACAATCCCCGAGCAGGCACAGCTGAAGCGTATTTTCGAAACCATGCTGGTGCCGAAGCTCGCTGAGTTCGATGATGAGATCAAGCCACTGGGCGTACCGCTAGTGGCGGCGACAATCCAGTTGTATCAGGGTGTACTTGAGTTGTTCCTACCGACGCCAGCAAACTGTCATTACCTCTTCAACCTTCGCGACATGGCCAAGGTCGTACAGGGTGTGCTGATGTCGGATAAGAACTCGGTGACCAGCCGAGATGGTATGCTGCGGCTCTGGGTGCATGAGAGTTTGCGTGTGTTTTCAGATCGACTGACCAGCCACGATGACCGCCAAACATTCAAGAAAAAGATTGATGACTTGCTCGGTGTCCACTTCCAGACCGACTGGTCCCGCTTGCTGAGCTCAGCACCTGAACGCTTGAAAGAGAACGGTCCGTTGTTCACGTACGTTTTCTCGACTGCAGGAGGTGGTGACGGAGTGGCCAAGTATAGCGAAGTGATGGATATGAAGATGCTGAAGATCTTTGTGGAAGAGCAGCTGGAGAATCATAACGCCGAGCCTGGGTATGTTCCCATGAATCTCGTCATGTTCAGCGACGCGCTCATGCACATCCTCCGCATCCATCGCCAGTTGATGACACCGCGAGGCAATTTGCTTTTGGTTGGTGTTGGCGGAAGTGGACGCCAATCACTCACGCGACTGGCATCGTTCATTGGTGGCTTCAAAGTGTTCCAGATCGAAGTCGTCAAAAACTACCGATCGATCGAGTTCCACGATGACATCAAGAAGCTCTACCAACAAGTCGGTGTCAATGAGCAGAAGACAGTGTTCCTCTTTAGTGACACTCAGATCAAGAGCGAGTCTTTTGTGGAAGATCTGAACAACATACTGAGCAGCGGTGAGATCCCTGGATTGTTCGAGAAGGACGAGCAAGCCGCGATGATGGACGGTGTACGTGCAAGAGCGAGATCTCAAGGAATCAAGGAGACCAAGGACGCTATGTGGGATTTCTTCATCAGTGAAGTGCGCCGGAATCTTCATGTCGTACTGGCGTTTAGCCCCATTGGTAAAGGATTCCGTAACCGCGTCCGTCAGTTTCCATCCCTTGTCAACAACACGACTATCGACTGGTTCAGTGAGTGGCCGCTAGATGCTCTTCAAGAAGTCGGCATGAAATTCTTGGAAGAGAAAAACATTGCGAATGACAAGCAACGTCCCAAGATCTCATCGGTGTTTGCAGTCGTCCACAGTAGCGTGCTGCTCGCGTCACAGCAGGTGCTCGCATCGATGAAACGGCACAACTACGTCACTCCGACCAACTACTTGTCCCTTGTTACCGGGTATGTCGACTTGCTGTCCGAGAAGTCAGCAGCCATCCTTGACACTCGCGACAAGCTGAAGAATGGTCTCGCGAAGCTGGAAGAGTCCCGGCTTCAGGTCGAGGAAATGTCCAAACAGCTCGAACAGCGGAAGGTCATCGTGGCTCAGAAGAATAAGGACTGTAGCGACTTGCTCGTGGTGATTGTTTCGGAACGGCGCGTCGCTGATGAGCAGCGCAAACAAGTCGAAGCCGACAGCGAGCGTATCTCGAAAGAAGAAGCAGAGACCAAGAAGATCGCTGATGATGCACAACAAGATCTTGATGAGGCGTTACCAGCGCTTCAGCGTGCGATGCAAGAAGTGGAAAACCTGGACAAGAAAGCCATCGCCGAAGTCAAAGTGTACTCGCAGCCACCTGAGGCAGTGTCGATGGTTATGTGTGCCGTGATGATCCTCTTCGGACTTCAACCCACATGGGCTCAGGCGAAGACCAAGATGAACGATGTGAATTTCCTGCAGCAGATCAAGACCTTTGACAAGGACTCGATTCGTGACAAAACGATCGCGGCACTGAAAAAGTACACATCCAAGCCGACGTTCAACCCGGACCTCGTGCGCAAGGTGTCGTCGGCGGCCGGTGCGCTGTGCTCGTGGGTGCTTGCGATGGAAGTCTACTCGAACGTGTTCCGCGTCGTGCTGCCGAAGAAAGAGCTCCTTAAGAAATCTCAGCAGGCACTCGCAATCAAGCAGCACGATTTGCAAGTCGCGAAGGAGAAGCTTCAGGAAGTGACCGAAAAAGTTGAGAATCTGAAACGTCAGTACGATGGGAGTGTATCGGAGAAGAACGCACTGCGAGAAGAGGCCGAGCTACTGGAGCTGAAGCTGTCTCGTGCCGAGCAGCTCGTCAAGGGTCTAGCAGGTGAACGTGAGCGTTGGCAAGTGTCGATTGCAGACAAGAACGAGAGTTTAGTGAATGTCGTGGGTGATGCACTTGTTGCTGCCGCGTTTATCTCGTACGCAGGGCCGTTCGATTCGTTCTACCGGTCGTCCCTCGTCGACACGTGGATGAACCGAGTCATCCAGCAGGGGCTGCCCATCTCACCAAAGTTTACGTTCACAGACTTCCTTGCGGATCCGACGGATGTGCGCGCGTGGAACGCTCAAGGTCTTCCTCGGGATGCATTGTCCACAGAGAATGGTGTGATCACGACACGTGGGAAGCGTTGGCCACTCATGATTGATCCGCA
Organism: Pythium plurisporium; assembly: GCA_023336035.1. NCBI lineage: Eukaryota > Oomycota > Peronosporomycetes > Pythiales > Pythiaceae > Pythium > Pythium plurisporium. Next base: position 23,199 of record JAADVY010000074.1, read on the forward strand.
AGGTCAAGCAAACAAGTGGATCAAGTCAATGGAGGGCACTCGTCTTGAGGTTGTGGACCCTATGATGAAGGACTTACTGCGAAAGCTTGAGAATGGCATTCGCTTTGGATTTCCCGTGCTCATGCAAGACATCTTAGAGGAGCTTGATCCGAGTCTCGAGCCCATCTTGAACCGAAGTATAATCAAGATTGGCAACCGCGAAGTCATCCGACTGGGTGACAAGGAACTCGATTACAACCGAGATTTCCGCTTCTACCTTACCACTAAGCTCCACAACCCACACTACACGCCGGAGGTATCGACAAAGACGACAATCGTCAACTTCGTTGTGAAAGAGCAAGGTCTCGAGGCGCAGCTGCTTGGTATCACGGTGCAACTGGAAGAGCCTGCACTCGAAGAGCAGAAGTCAGATCTGGTTGTGCGCGTTGCAGCAGCTAAGAAGAAGTTGATCGACTTGGAAAACGAAATCCTGCGTCTACTCTCTGCAGCGAAAGGATCGCTTCTCGATGATGAATCGCTGGTGACGACGCTGAATGCGTCCAAGACAACTTCCGAGGAAGTCACACAACAACTCATCATCAGTGAAGAGACTGAGAAGAAGATCGATGCAGCTCGTATGGGATACGCCAAAGTTGCACTGCGGTCATCAACACTGTACTTTGTGTTGAACGATATGACAAGTGTTGATCCAATGTACCAGTTCTCGCTCGATTCGTACGTGAGCTTGTTCAAGGACTCGATCGTCAAGTCACGCAATATGAAGAACCAGGCCGCTCTGAGTGAAGAACTGACCGAGCGCATCAACGCCATCAACGAGTACCACACGTACGCTGTGTATGCGTACGCGTGTCGTGGTCTATTTGAACGCCACAAGCTACTCTTTTCGCTCCAGATGTGTGTGCGCGTCCTGCAAAGTGTGAACAAGCTGCCGATGGATGAGTACGATTTTCTGCTCAAGGGCGGCAACAGCGTCGGTGCGCCTGAAGAGCGCGTCACCAACGTCGCCCACGAGTTCCTCAGTGACCAAGTGTGGATGAGCCTTGTCGAACTCAACAAGCTTCCGCGCTTCCACGGGCTCATTTCGTCTTTTGAGCAGGGGACCAAGTCGTGGAAGCTTTGGTATCAAAGCAGCACACCGGAGATCGAGCCTCTTCCGGGTGATTGGGATGGCAAGTGCAATGAACTTCAACGTATGCTCCTCTTGCGCTGTATGCGACCGGATCGATTGAGTATCCAAGCAGCGAGGTTCACAGCGAGCAACCTTGGTGCACAGTTCGTGGATCCGCCTCCATTTGATTTGAAGGCGATCTACGAGACGTCAAACTTCCGCACACCGCTGATCTTCGTGCTGTCGCCAGGAGTGGACCCCACCAACTCGCTCATCGCGCTTGCCGAATCCCTCCACAAGAAAGTTGAGAACTGTGCGCTTGGGCAGGGCCAGGCCTCCATCGCCGAGGCAATGCTGCAGCGCGGCTTGGAGGCTGGCAACTGGGTGTTCTTGGCGAACTGCCATCTGATGCTCAGCTGGGCACCGACGCTCGAGAAGCTGATCGACAACTTTTGTGCAGCGACAGCGACTGTGAACCCGAATTTTCGTCTCTGGCTGACGAGTGATCCGAACCCCAAGTTTCCCATCGCGATCCTGCAGCGTGGAATCAAGATGACGACGGAGCCGCCGCGAGGACTAAAGGCAAACTTGCTTCGACTCTACAACACGATCACACCGGAAAAGTTTGCTCGGTGCCGGCAAACGAAAAAGTACAAGCGACTGCTGTTCTGCCTCTGCTGGTTCCACTCGCTGCTTCTCGAGCGACGCAAGTTTAACAATCTGGGTTGGAACATTCCGTACGACTTCAACGAGTCGGACTTTGCAATCAGCGAAGATGTGCTCGCAATTTATCTGGATGAGTATGAGGAAACCCCGTGGGACGCTCTAAAGTATCTGATTGCGCAGGCCAACTACGGCGGGCGAGTCACCGACGATTGGGATCGCCGCCTCATGCTCGTGTACATTAACCAGTTCTTCTCCGAAGATGTGCTGCAGGTGGAGAATATGCCGCTGAGTGACTCCGAGTTCTACTTTGTTCCAGACGACGGAGATTTGTTTGCGTACGGGGAGTATATCAAACAGCTGCCGTTGGACGATCCCCCCTCGGCTTTTGGGCAGCACTCGAACGCACAAATTGCGTCGCAGATCGATGATGGACGGGAGTTACTATCGACAATCCTCTCGCTCCAGGCAGCGGGCGTCGCGGAGGGAGGCAAGGGCAATGACGACAAGGTATTGACGCTTCTCCAGACTCTCAAGGAATCGGTTCCAGAAGTTTACGACCTTGCTGGCATCAAACTTGGTCTCTCCATGCGATCGGACCCGGATGCACTGAAGACGGTGTTGATGCAAGAGCTTGAACGATACAACAAGCTGCTCGCTTGCATTCGTGGTCAATTGGTTATGCTCGAGAAAGGCATGCAGGGCTCCGTCGTGATCACACCTGAGCTGGAAGCGGTCTACAATGCTATGCTAATTGGACAAGTGCCCAAGGCGTGGAGTTTCTGTTACCCGTCGCTCAAGCCGCTCGGTCCGTGGACTCATGACCTTAAGTTGCGATGCGATCAGATGAACAAGTGGTCGAATCAAGCGATCCCGTCCGTCTTCTGGCTCTCCGGATTCACGTACCCGACCGGTTTCTTGACCGCGATCTTGCAAACTGCCGCCCGTAAGAACGGTATCTCGATTGACTCGCTCAACTGGGAGTTCATCGTGATCAACCAAAGCGAGAACGCACTCACGACGGGCCCGAAAGACGGTGCCTATATCAAGGGACTCATCCTCGAAGGCGCGCGCTGGGATTTTGACCACGACTGCCTCACCGAGCCGCACCCGATGGAGCTGCACTGCAACATGCCGATCCTCCACTTCAAGCCCGTTGAGAATAAGAAGAAATCGTCCAAAGGACTCTATAGCTGTCCTCTGTATCTGTACCCACTGCGCACGGGCACACGCGAGCGCCCGTCGTTCATGATCGCCGTTGACCTCAAGTCTGGTGCGGGTAAATCTCCGGATATCTGGACCAGACGAGGCACCGCGTTACTGCTTTCGCTCAGCACGTAGTGGGAAGGGATCCCCGAACCCAGTAAATGTATCTCCGTTTACTCATTCACGGGGGGCGTGAGCTCCCCTCGACTTTTTTTGTGCCTTTCCCATTAGAACTGTGGTATCGTCATCGGCGCCATCAGCTTGGCGTAGTCAAATCGGAGACTAAAGTCGGCTCCTGCAACACCAGAAATCATCAAGGTACGTAAGTCGTTGGGAACTACCCGACACACAAAAGGCCGACACGCACCGTTGTGAACAACAGTGAAATAGAAGATTAACGTGAAGAACACGAGTAACTTGCCGTGGATCGAGCGCCAGTGGTACTCGAGTACGAACGCCAAGTGGTGCAGTGCCGACATGTTGTGGCGCACGCGCAGAACGATGTGGAACATCAGGAGCGAGACGCCCTGGAGAAGCGAGTACAACAGCACGGACTGTGTGGAATCCATGACGAGCTCGGTGTTGCCATAGAACCGATTGAGTCGCGTATTGTAGAGCGTCGAGGTCGAATGGTACGTGATCACGAGGAACAACGCGTTGGCGACGGGCACACTCACTTCAAAGTACTCGACGAGCAGGATCTTGTCAGCTGCGGAGGCCAGCTGGAGTGCGTCTTTCACAACCAGAAACTCGTTGGAAGGAAGCTGAGCGACCAGCGCAGAGAGGTTTAATACATCGACGCCTTGTGCTTGGTACCGGCGGAGAAGTTCGACAGCGCGAGGAAAAACTTCACGGTGTGGAGTCTTCATGTGTCGGCCCATGAAGAACTTGATCGAGATGATCCCTTGAATGAGGTCGACGCCCATGATCGCCACGAGTGCAAGTGTCGACGATGACGTCTGCATGATCATCGACTGGTACAGCGATGCACAGATCTCTACGGTGGAGACCGTGATCTCAGTACTCATCTCACCAAACACAGTCGTGAACTTTTGGAGCAGTTTCTTGAGAAGTGCTTTGACGATCGGGAACGCGATGACCATGCCGACTTGGTACACGGTGGAGACGCGCTCGAACGCGACTGTGAAGCCCGTGTAGACGACGAGCTGTGCGAGCTGCAGTGTGGACGGCTTTTCGTACCGCTTGAGGGAGAGGATGAGGTGCGGGAAGCGGCGGAAGGTGTTGCGCAACAAAATGATGTGGGCGGTCATGACCAAGATCCCGTAAATCGGCGTCATTGTGAGCAGAACGAACGGAATCGGGAACCTCCACTTGCTTCCGATCAAGTACGTGATCGGCACGTAACCGGCCGCGATGATCAATGCGACACCAGCGGCGCTTCGCTCCGAGTACTGAGAACGTGGTGTCGCGGCTGCGCCGAGTGTGAGCAGGATCGTGCCAAACGCGACAAGGAAAATGGAGATCCCTGTGTGGGCAAGCATGGAGCGGTTCGCGTACATGCCTGACAAGGGGTTCTCGAGCGGGATGAACGAAGGTAGCACCGACGCCACCAGAGCAGGTAGAGGCGTGGCAAGCAACACAAAAGCGACTCGCCATCGACTCACACGTGACGTGTATTCGTTCAACGCGAGAAATTTGGTCGTCGAGTAATGCGTCCACTGTGCAACCTCGTCGAGGGATTGTGCCGAGGAAGACGAGACCACGGCTTCACCCTGCGGTGTCGTCTCGTACGACGAAGGTTGAGGGAGCACAGAGACACTGGAATTTGCCCACCCCATCGTCGACTTTGCCCGCCCCATCGTCGTGTCACGGACGTGGTCGTCGTCACTTTGCGTATTCGACACCTACCAGCACTGACGTGTTGATTAATGAAACTATAACGGGGACAATCGGTGAGTTACTGATGCCTCACGTGTGAGCGAGACGCTACTTTGCATCAACGGAGATGCGAGCCGACAAACTGGCAGGCTCCACATTTAGCGATCTAATAATCGCGGCCAGTTTGCAGATCACCCAGACCGGAAGCGCACAAATATTTTGATTGAACCAGGACCTGGCCAAGATTAGGCAAGGGGTGGGTAGCGATCTATCTCTGGCTTGCGTGCTGGGATAAATCGTGCACTCCTCAGGCCAAGACCCATCAATTGAGTGCTAGCTTTCTACGTCATGTGGGTTGGATCACAAGACTTTCGATCAATCGCTGGAAGTCGAAGCGAAGCGTGAAGTCGGTGCCGTAGTGGATCAACGTGAAGTAAAACACAAGCACAAAGAACACCAGCAGTTTTCCCTGGATCGACCGCGCGTGGTACTCGAGCACGAACGCGAGATGGCGCCACGCCGAGATGCCATAGCGGCGACGCAACGAGACTTGGAACACAACCAGCGACACGGCCTGGAGTGCCGCGTAGTACAGCACGCTCGCCGTGGACGACGCGACCAGCTCGCAGTTGTCGTAGAAGCGATTCAGACGCGTATTGTACAGCGTGGACGTGGACCGGTACGAGACGACCAGAAACAGCGCATTCATGACCGGAATACTCACTTCAAAATACTCGACCAGCAGCACCGAGTCAATGCCCGAGGCGACACCTAGTGCCTCTTCCACCACGACGTGCCTACATTCCTCGTCACAGAGCGGGAGTGGTGAGATCGCTATCATATCTTTTTGCTCGCGAAGAATGGTGAGCGCGCGCGGGAACAGCTCACGATACGACGTGGAGATGTGGCGTCCGAGAAAGAACTTGATTGTGATGAGACCCTGGATCGCGTCGAGACCCATGATCACACACACCGCTGCTATTGTCGGCTGGGTCTGCATGATCATCGACTGATACAAGGACGCGCAGATCTCGACGGTTGAGATTGCAACCTCGCTGCTCATGTCATCCAGCTGCGTGGTGTACTTACGCAGCAACTGCTTGAGCAGATACTTGATGAACGGGAAGACGAGTACCAAGCCGATCTGGTAGAATGTGGAGACGCGGTCAAACACAACTGTGAGGAGCGAGTAGACAAAGAACTGGGAGATTTGAAACAGGAACGGCACGCTGTACCGAGCCAGCGAAGGTGCGAGTTGCTCGTGGCGTCGAAAATTAGTGCGAAGCAAGATTAAGTGAGTGGCCAGGAGGGCAAGCACCCACACTGGTCCGGCTGTGAGAATAAAGAACGGCACTGGAAAGCGCCAGAAGCTACACAGCGTACTAGCGAGCGCGAGGACGATCGCGGCCGAGGCCGTGGAGACAGCAAGCGCTTTGGCCTCCGAATACATGTGACGAGGAATCGAGGTCGCGCCGAGCGTGAGCAGGATTGTGCCAAATGACGCCAGCAACACGAGCAGGAATCCGTGGGCGATCATCGCTCGATTGTGGGCAAACCCAAGTAGCGGGTTCTGAAGTGGCACAAGTGATGGCAACACGGACCCGAGAAAAGCCGGCACGGGCGTAATCAAGAGCACCGCGAGCACGCGCCATCGCGAGACGCGCTCGCAATACTCCTGCAAAGCGAGAAACTTGGCGACGGAATACCTCGCTTGGTTGTCGCGGAATGGGATCGCACCCGATGCTAGCGTGGTGCTGGTTGTAAGTGGCGGCCCTTTGGTCGGGTGAACTGCAGCGACGCTGCCCATGTGAGAGCCGAACTGCAACGGCTTCGGTGCTGAGGATTGCAGAGAGCAAACCCAGTTGGCACAGTGCTCAGTTCGCGCATGGTACTCTTGGACACCTAATTTTAGATACCACACAGCCCTTGAGATCCCAAATGCTCTGGCTATGGACAACTCGACCAAACTTTGTGATTCAGCGTGGAGGGAACTTCATGTCCTCCATCAATGCGGCAAAATCAAAGCGAAGTCGAAAGTCGGTCCCTATACACACACCGTGACGGTATCAGTTGACTATACAGTCAGTGTCTTTTCCCACCAGCACGCGTCGTACGTACCGTAGTGGAGCAGCGTAAAGTAGAAGATGATCGTGAAAAACACGAGCAGTTTGCCCTGAATCGAGCGCCAGTGGTGCTCGAGCACAAACGCCAAGTGGGAAAACGCCGACATATTGTACCGCGCGCGAAGCACAACGTGGAACAACAGCAGCGAGATGCCTTGAAGTAGCGAGTACAACAACACCGACTTTGTCGAGCTCAGGACGAGCGCGGTGTTGTCGTAGAAACCGTTGAGTCGCGTGTTGTACAGCGTCGAAGTCGACTTGTACGAGCCCACGAGAAACAATGCGTTCACAATCGGCACGCTCACTTCGTAATACTCAACCAGGAGTAGTTGCTCGGCAGCCGACGCGAGTTCCAATCCTTCCTGGACGACGAGGGCCTGATTGCGTGGTAGACGATCGGCGAGGGATTCGAAATCTTGTGCATCGTCTCTGAGGGATTGAAGGTACGCTACACTACGACCCATCACTTCTCGACGTGGCGTCGTCAGGTGTCGATCCAGAAAGAGCTTGGTCGCGACAAGCGCCTGCACGAGGTCGAGTCCCATGATCGCCATCATCGTGAGTGCCGATGGCGAGCTCTGCATGATCATTGCCTGGTACAACGACGCACAGATCTCGATGGTCGAGATCGTGATTTCTGTACTCGTCTCCTGGTACAACTGCGTGTGCTTGCGCAAAACCTTCTTCAACACGAATTTGACGCCAGGAAAGACCGCGACCATCGCGAGCTGCTGCACCGTCGTGAGCCGATCAAACAAAATCGTCAGTCCCGTGTACAGAGCAAACTGCGCGGACTGGATGTTGAGAGCCGTTCGATATTGTGTCATGGACTGAAGCATCGCCGGGAATCGCTGGAACGTCTTGCGGAGCAGAACCGCATGCGTGAGTACCAACATGGTACTCCAAATTGGCGACGAGAGTAGGATCAAGAACGGCACGGGGAATCGCCACCACTGGCAGATCACCCATGTGATAGCGGATACCGGTATCGTTGTCAACACTGAGACCGCGACCACCTTGTGAAGTGGATACTGGGCACGTGGAATCGACGCACCGCCCAAGACGAGCGTGATCGTACCAATCGTCGTGAGCAGTGTGAAGAGAAAGCCGTGGAGGATGACCCATCGGTTCCCTGCAAAGCCTCTGAGCGGGTTCTCGAGCGGCACGAACGACGGCACGAGCGCACCAAGCAGTGCCGGAAGTGGTGTCAGAAGCAGCACGGCGGACACGCGCCAGGAACTCGTAGTCGCCTGGTACGCATGCAGTGCGAGCAGCTTCGGGACCGGGTACCGTGGCCATGCCTGCGTTGTACGGGAGGGAGCTGTCTTGGTCACCTGCGATCCACCTTGCTGCCGAGGTGGGCCAGCAGGACACGGCGACACGGCGACAACGTTCTTCATGATTCTCGGCGCTAAGCCGCTGTCACGAGATTGCATCGTTGTCCGTGATGTCTATTTCTGGTCAAGTCGTTCTCGTAAAGCATCCACAGCTCGGTCGCGCTCGCCAACCCACCGACCGCATCCTTAAGCTGGCTTCTCCGTGCCATCGCACGTTTCAACGCGAGCTTTTTCGCTCCGACTCCTCGAGTACGGTACGGCTCGTGAAATCGAACTCGTGCTTCTCGATACAAAACGGCAAGCTTTATTTCGTGTTGTTTGGCTACACAGATATGCACCTCAAGCAACGAAATACCGACGATATGCCCGCTCCCCTATATTCCACCATAGAGGAGAGTCACATGAGCCAGTTTCACGGCGAGTGTAAGCCTCCATCGAGTGTTGGTGCGAATGCAATCTGGTTTGGAGGTCGAGATCGGGATCGCCGCAGCTGGACGCACGTACAGGTTTACGACGCGAGTGTGGTTTGGTTTCCTCGTGCGGTGTCGTCACTGGTTTGCTTGGCGTAAACAGCGTTCAAGACCAGCACATAAAAGCCAGGGATTGGCTCACCGCCTGGGGCAGCGGCCGCAAACTGAAAAACCAGAGGATGATCTCCTACCGGCACGAAGAACTTGTACCCCGCTGCATCAGCCGCATACACGAAACTGCCCTTGAGAAGAGCCACTTCAAACACAAACTCGTTTGCTTGTGGGCCACGTGAGATTCGCAGTGCCGGCACAACCCGCGACGAAGCTATTGGCACGTAGTCACCGACCAAAGCCTCACTGTCGGCTGGCGACAAGACAAGAGGCGTCGGATTCGTCCAGAAGGGAAGACCACATTCTGGTGCGCCCGGTAACGGCGGTGTGAGCTGATCCGTTGCTGCACGCCACTTCTTGAACGAATAGTCGAGAATCTCCTTGGGCACATCCAGAAAGATCCCCATCACGTACGATCGGCACTGCTGGAGCTGCGCGACAGTGTTAGAATTAGTGAGAATCACGACGCCAAGGTTACTGTTCGGTGCGAACCCCGTTATAGCATGGTGAACGACCGTGTCACCTCCTTTTTCGTAGTACGCACGGCCCCAGATGAGCTGTCCGATCTGATCGAACCCGTAGCCTGCCGCGAGCATCGCCCCGTCTGGCTCGTAGTGGAGACCCGTATCCTGGTCAAACGTACCGAGCGACTGGAGAAAGTCAAGTGCTGCAATGTTCCTTCCCGTGATCATTGTGCCGATCGTGGCCGGTGCCTTGAGAATCGTCGTGTTGCCCACCTTGCCTTTGTTCAACATGAGACGCACGAACGAAGCCATGTCCGCAGCACTCGACACAACCGACCCGGGTGCGTAACGAGGCGTTGTAGGGGTCAGCTGTGCTTGGCGTGAGGCAGTGTCGATGGGCCCGATCACCTTGCCTTTGCACACGTAGTGACCCGCATTGAGTGCGGACTTACGAAGCGGCGCTGGCACATCGTCAACGGACGCGAAAGTGTGGGTCATACCCAGCGGCTTGAACACACGCTCGTTCAAGAATGCGTCCCACGGCTTGCCCGACACTTCTTCAATGAGCTGGCCGAGGATGTCAAAGTTGGTGTTGGAGTAGATCGGTTGGTTACGGAAGGGCACGTTCAGCTCACA